>WBNM01045872.1:12130-91706 GCA_013399055.1 Ramphastos sulfuratus
ATTTATATTTATATTTTTTTTTTTTTTTTTTTTTTAAATAAAGAGATGAGCTTCCCATTGCTTTCCCTGGTGTAAATCTCATTATGGAAGCTAGTTTCACCAGTTCACCCCCATGTTTACCAAAACTGTATACTGAGAGCTGAGAGAAAGAAAAGAAAATGCAGCGGTATATAAAATAATAAATATTGGAAATTATATGTTTAATTCATACAGCAAATTACCAGAGATTACTTGTACAAGTAGCCTGCAATGTCCTTAAAAATATTCTTTAACTGAGGAAAAGTTTTCTGACCTTTGGAGGAAATGCTTGCTTCTAGCTATAACTAAAAAGAGATTTCCTTCTTTCTCTGTTGTGTTAAGAATCTTTTCTTCTTATAAAGAAGGCACCACAGTGGTTTATAACTGTCATAAAAGCCTGCAATCCTTTTGAGGTTAAGCTACTCAGCTATTCAACTTTTACTACAGAAACTTTGAAATTCAAAAAGAAAAAATAATGTAAGTTTTTGAAGGACATGTGTTGCTGTAGGTGATCCTGTTAATTAAAAGTGATTGCCTGCTAGGAAATCATACTTTAAAAAGTTTCATGAATTTATTAGAACCCTGAAGGTATCTTTGTATGCACAGGGCTTTACATGCCATTTATGCAATTTTGTTTCAGATCTGTTTAAAGCTTCACTGATGCTCCCTGAGCAGGGAACAGCACTGCCAGCATTTGTATGTATTTTGGCTAATTGAACTATGTGAAAATACATACTAATGAAGTGATGTTTGCTGAGGACAGTTTAAGTCTCATTTTCTTCTATATTAGCAGCATCTTTCTGTTGCAGATTTATCTTTTTGAAAAAAAACCCACAGATTCCTGTAGGTTTTTGTGCAGAAACTAAGTCTTTTTTTTTTTCTTTGCTTTTTTGCAATGTGATTCAGAAAGTAGCTATGTGAATGTATATGTAAGTGTATGTCAGCAGACAGTTTTTAATAGAGGTGAAAAGAAGACAAACAGTAAACTGTGATTTGAGATGAAAATGCACAAGTTCATTATTAGGAGCAAAAAATTTTAAATGCAAAGCTAATGAACATCTACTGCAACAATTTATTTTGTTCTGTTTCTAGACTTACAGATTGTATTTTAATTGGTCGTTAGTGAATTAGTCCTATCTGCACAAATCCATCTGGCAATATTCTTATACAGACTTTTCCTCAGCAATGCTTTACTACCTCTTGACAACGATGTTTGAGGAATAAACGATTGAGACAGAGCAGTTGTTTATTGTGTGGGGGTTTTTTAACCTGTACCATGGAAAATATCAAAGCTGAGGCATATGAATCTATTGCACTTGAAATGGGTGGGGATCCGAGTCCCTGTGCTCACCCACTGACTCCAAGTATCACAAGTTTGTCGCTACTTCACAAAAGCAATCAGCTAATTGCCTAATAAAAATTGCAATCAAGTATTTGCTGCTCACGTTTTCTTTTCCAGGTCACAGACATTAGAAAAGTCTTTTCTTCTTTTCTGTCATGTCATTTTTGTACTTTATAATGTCTTGCATAAACTAACCCAATAGGTAGGCAGCACCCTGCCTTGGTGTAATATCAAATACTGAAATGTTAAAAGGGAAAAAAAAAATCCTCTGTGACTCTTACCAGTCAAGAGAAAAAGAGCTGAGGAAAAGTAACAGGAGATTTATGAAAGTTCACCACACACTTTGATGAATGTGTGGGCAGGTAGTTTTGCACATGTTACAGAGAAATTCATGCGTTCTAGGACTGATCCGGAATGATCAGCATCAGGAAGTTGTTGAGACCTGACTGGGCACTCAGTAATATCAGTGTTCATCTGTGGCACTCTTCTTTGCTGAGCTTTTCCAGATTGACACCACTTAAAATAGTATTCCAGTGGAGCTATAGACAACGTGCATATTTTCAGAAAGAAGCATATTAATAGCAAGCAGGGGAAACTGCCATTTGATATAATTCAAGCTTATTCTTTACCGCTTGAGTTCTTTTAAGTTATTGTTCTTTATCTCACAAAGACTGGAATTTGATTTTTTTTTTTTTCAGCTGGCCTTCCCAGACCATTTATGATATTCAATGGCAATACCTTTACTAACTTAAATATTTAGGGTTTGCATGTGGTTGTGCATATGCATGCGCTACAGAGTCAAAGCTACAGGCTTGAGAGTTCTGACTTTTTTAAGTCAGAATATGCATTTATCTGTCTGCCAGCCACAGCACGGACAGTTTGTTATGTAATGCATGAATAAGAGATGGATGCATTTCTGAATAACAAAGCCAAGAGTTAATGCTTTAGAGGGGAATATAAAGTACAGTCAGAAAAGCAAATATGCAATTTTTATCAGTCTCCCACTAATATCGGTACTGTCGATCCAGACTATAATGTCTTTGAGAATTAAATAAATGTGTCGGTTCATCCGAATGACTGAGTGAATAATGTATTAATGTGCATTTGATGTGCACATCTACAAATATGTATCTGCCAAACCCAGGAAAAAAAAAATCCCTTCTACACAGCCTCTCTCTCTTTTTTTTTTTTTTCTTTTTTTTTTTCCAGAAATGATACCTCTTGAGGCATTAGAAACAAACAGGGCTTTTCCCTCAAGCTGTTATAGTCCCTCTTTGCCCTCCAAAGTAATCAGATGAGTATTATTGACGTGTCGGCGAATTCATCATTAAATAATATCTAACTTCCATTACTATAATAGCAACATGTTTCAGAAAACTTACATGAAATAAGCCTGCAGGCTAAGGGAAAGACTTCGTTCAGTCATGCAAGATGTGTACCTAATATGGAAGAAAGAATTGGGAAAGATCCACAGCCTTTTGAAAAATCTGTAACTCCTGACCAAGAGAAAAGCAGTCTATTTTGCATTTTGTCTTATTTATCTGTCAAGTCTTTCTGCTAAGTGCTGGTGTCTTGTAACTGCTTCTGCAGCAGGAGTCACAGCCAGTTCAACAAGTTCTCTGCCACCAGTACACACTCAAATAATCACCAGCTGTTTTGCTCTGAAAAGAAAAAAAAAAAAAAGACAACCTGGTGTTGTTACCAAATGCCAAGACCCTAGTTGAGATGCAGACAATGTCTCCAGGCTCCCATTATGTTGCTTCAGCCCTGAGCTCTGAAGAGTATCGATAAGGGGCACAAAATAAAACAGGGAAATCAAGAGACGCTGAGTAATAGACCTTTGAATCTTTGTTATTGTTAGATTTACAAATAGCACAAACTGGTTTGGGTAGGGAAGGGAAATCAGTTTGCTGTTCAGCATTGGCCTTGTTACAATACAATTTCTCATACGCAGGAAAAAAAAAGCATATTTGAACACTGAGAGTCATCCTGGTACAATGAAAGTGAATAAATCATGGCTGCTGTATTAATGGGTCAGCCTCCCCATACCCCTGTAAAAAGGCTAGCAGTGTTCATGCTAACGTAAAGCTTATCCACCTGAATGCATAGTGCACTGAAAGAGAATAGTTGTGTGTTCTGTTTGCCATCTTGCAAGATCCTCTTTCCTTTGTATCAGGCATTTTGCATCTCTCTTTACATTTTGCCTGCAGCCAATAAAATCTTATGATTTTGAACCTGAGAGATTTACACAGAAATTCTGTATTTTGAATGAAAAGTAACTCCAGAAGCTGAAAGCCTGTTTTATGTGGATCTAAGTTTGCATGGATTTGAGTGCTATTGTTCAGTCTTCTAGAAAGAAAGTATAGTTACTTGCTCTTAAAAATGTCACCAAACCCAAAAGACTTTCAGCAAAGCATAATGTGCTTTACTAAAAAACAAAAAGATCTCACCCTAAATGCCTATAAGTAAAACTCCTTCTGGAAGAGATGCTTAGCACTCATTTAGACACAGGGCTTGGCAATCCTTGTCCCTGGGTACTGTTTGCTCCTAAGGGATGTCTGGGACTGCGTCTCCTTTTCCTAAGTTCTTGCTACATCACTGCCTCTTATCCATTCCAATAAAAAAAAAAAAAGTGATGGCATGGTAATCCCATTTCCATGTCCCATTGGTGATAGATGCAGTCCACAGAGCAACAGGCTTCAAAATGAAAAAAATAACTGGAATGATCACAATTGTTTTAGATGATTTGCTTAGTTCAGCTGAAATTTTCAGCACCTCTGTACAAAAAAAGAAAGATAAAAGTGATGTTTTTGAGGAAAAACTGTGATTTTAGCATCTTTGCATGTTTCAGTAAATATGGGCTTATTGTGCCACTACTGAACCTGGAATTCAGTCTTCCAAACACATCCTTGGCTTCAGGTAGGGTTGTTATCTGCCTGCTTTCCAATCACACTGCCCAGTTTGGCCCACATATAGACTGATCTGTGCCTGCACAGCAGCCCTTTGTCTGAAGTGACTTGGGTTTTGTATTTCCAAGGCAGCAATCCTAGATGGAATAATACACACTCTTTTTTGGCAGTGTTTTTCTCCTTAAGATGGCAGCTTGTATCCCCATTTTTAAGGTAGTCCACTGAAACAGTCTATTGCTTTGAGGCAAAACCACAAGGAAGTTAGCTTTATGTGTGGTTCTTGGGTAAAATACACCATCGTTTCCCACCAGGCTGGTATTATGGTGGAGATATAATCCTTTCCCAAAAGATCCATCTTTCTTGGGCCTCAGTTCCAACCAATGAAGTAAAGGATGGGTCATCCAGAATTTAAAAAAAAAAAAANCTTGCCTGTGGGGTTCCTCATCACAGCTGAAACACTGCCTGAGAGTGGGTTACTGTGACACCGAACTGTGAGAAACACTCCTGGAAAGCATTAAAGTCCAAAATATGAGAAGTGACTAAGAAAAACACCAAAAGGCTGTAACAGTACTAGGAGAACAAATAATGGATTGTAAATAAAGAGCAGGTCTAGGAGTGGGCTTTCTGCACAAATTCTCTCCACATTTAAAGTAATGTGCAGCAGTGTCAGTTCTTGCCATAAAAGCTTTTCCTGTGTTATCTAGATAGCTAGTTGCCTGAAAAGAAAGACCAACCAAGGCAAAAAAAATCACTATGACAAATCATTTCTCTAACAGAGACAATGAGTCAACTTCCCTCAGCAGTCTCTCCACTATTTATTTTCCCTTTTCACTGAACTTTGATTTTTAAAGCAAATGGGGAAAATATATTTAATATTCTACTCAGAAGCAGATGTGAATGAGGAAACACAACCCAACACCAGCATCACTGACTGTGATATAAAACATTGCAGATGTTAAAAATCTGCATCATTTCCACTTTGTGTTTCACCCTAGTGGAAATGGGTCATTTGCACGTCTAGCAGCAGGTATATAGCTCTAACATGGCAGGGTAAAGTTGCTGTGGGAGTTTCAACTGTGTATTTCCAGATTATTTTAGTGACAGTGAAGTCTCCATTCTGCATTACAGTGGCAGTTTTGCAAACAATGTAGTTATCTGATGTGGAAAATAAAACACACAATTGTACGATTGTTTTGGAACACAATAAAACTGCAATTCTCATTATGCAGTGACCATTTAATACAGAAATCCCTAAATTATGTCTTAAAATTTTGGATTAGTGCTTGGCATTTCACCATTTCATGGTTTGCGCTAGCAGAAGTATGAACAGCCAGAACTACAGCAGAAACCAGAAAACCTGCAACTTTTCACCATCACTGCCAAAAGGTCTTCATGGTGCTAGCCACAGACTTGCTTTTCTGAATTTCATGTCAGTTGGGAAACAATTCTTAAAGCTTGGCATGCAAGGGCAGCTCTAAGTCCGCCCACTTGGCACAACTATCCCAGGCCCAAAGTATTTCCAGCATTACTATCTTTCAGAGAGATCCCAGCTGTGGCATACAGCTATGACTTTTCCCTGCCACATTCATATGCTGTCTGCTTTTCTACCTGGCCCAAAGCACATGTGTCATGTCCCAGTAAGTATCAAAAGGAAAACAGAGACCTTCCCTTAATTATGAATTTCTTCTTCTCATAGAGTCAGAGATTGCATTGAGTTGGAAGGGACCCTCAAAGGTCATCTTGTCCAACCGCCCTGCAGTGAGCAGTGACACCTCCAACAAGATCAGGCTGCCCAAGGCCATATTGAGTCTGGTCTCCGTCATTTTGTCTTTGTTCAAGCATTTAGGATAGTGTTTTGAACCCATTCCAGCAACATTTCTGCATGTAATCAGGAGTTTCAAGTCTGCATCATCTGCATGGTCTGTACATAAGAAATATTTTGGTTTAATTGTTTTTATTTACACTGGGCTTTCAGTGCAAGGGTTTCTAGCAAACAAGCTGTAAACCCTAGGGGATCTGTGATCTCCTGCTTCTAAGGAATTTCTAAGGAATAGCATTTCCAAGCATAGCAACTATCTTGCAAACAATTCTATTTCCTTTGTAACCATCTAAAAACTCACTAGAAATTCTCTAGGTTGAGGGTTCCTTAGGGTATTCTTTCTCAGAACACAATTCATACTTGCCATACTTCACAGACTTGCCAAAAACATGACCCNCCCAGTTCCAACCAATGAAGTAAATGATGGGTCATCCAGAATTTAAAAAAAAAAAAAAAAAAGAACAACAAAACAACAGAAGACAGCCATGGCTCTTTGCAGCTTGCAGTCCTGATATAACAGCCTTCCCAGCCTCTGGGGGATCAGGTAACAATGGGGTTTGATAATACTGCCGAAGTTTATTTGAGGGATGTTGACAAGCCTAATTGCTTGGCAGCTTGGAGCAGCTGTAGGGCCCCTGGCTGGTCGGGGGGAGGNGAGTTTCAACTGTGTATTTCCAGATTATTTTAGTGACAGTGAAGTCTCCATTCTGCATTACAGTGGCAGTTTTGCAAACAATGTAGTTATCTGATGTGGAAAATAAAACACACAATTGTACGATTGTTTTGGAACACAATAAAACTGCAATTCTCATTATGCAGTGACCATTTAATACAGAAATCCCTAAATTATGTCTTAAAATTTTGGATTAGTGCTTGGCATTTCACCATTTCATGGTTTGCGCTAGCAGAAGTATGAACAGCCAGAACTACAGCAGAAACCAGAAAACCTGCAACTTTTCACCATCACTGCCAAAAGGTCTTCATGGTGCTAGCCACAGACTTGCTTTTCTGAATTTCATGTCAGTTGGGAAACAATTCTTAAAGCTTGGCATGCAAGGGCAGCTCTAAGTCCGCCCACTTGGCACAACTATCCCAGGCCCAAAGTATTTCCAGCATTACTATCTTTCAGAGAGATCCCAGCTGTGGCATACAGCTATGACTTTTCCCTGCCACATTCATATGCTGTCTGCTTTTCTACCTGGCCCAAAGCACATGTGTCATGTCCCAGTAAGTATCAAAAGGAAAACAGAGACCTTCCCTTAATTATGAATTTCTTCTTCTCATAGAGTCAGAGATTGCATTGAGTTGGAAGGGACCCTCAAAGGTCATCTTGTCCAACCGCCCTGCAGTGAGCAGTGACACCTCCAACAAGATCAGGCTGCCCAAGGCCATATTGAGTCTGGTCTCCGTCATTTTGTCTTTGTTCAAGCATTTAGGATAGTGTTTTGAACCCATTCCAGCAACATTTCTGCATGTAATCAGGAGTTTCAAGTCTGCATCATCTGCATGGTCTGTACATAAGAAATATTTTGGTTTAATTGTTTTTATTTACACTGGGCTTTCAGTGCAAGGGTTTCTAGCAAACAAGCTGTAAACCCTAGGGGATCTGTGATCTCCTGCTTCTAAGGAATTTCTAAGGAATAGCATTTCCAAGCATAGCAACTATCTTGCAAACAATTCTATTTCCTTTGTAACCATCTAAAAACTCACTAGAAATTCTCTAGGTTGAGGGTTCCTTAGGGTATTCTTTCTCAGAACACAATTCATACTTGCCATACTTCACAGACTTGCCAAAAACATGACCCCGAGAAGACCAAAACTCTCCTTTGCACAACTCATGTGATTTTTTAGTGTTTGTCATTTGGCTTGGATCAGTGAATCCCACACAGTGCATCATTTATGATAAGAATGGCTAGACAGACTTACATATCAGCCCACACCATCTGCTATTCAGGGTGTATTTTGACCACACCTCTTTAGTGCAGACCTTTTGGGTTTTTCCTTTTGTGATTTGCAATAATGATTTCTATTTTCTTAGCAATCAACAAACTCTGAATGTGACAGAGCTGCTATTTCTTAGCTGTACATCAACACATTAAAAAACAAAAAATAATTTCTAGTACCCATATACAAGCTAATGTATAGGAGGAGACAAGATTTTACATAGCTAGTACACTCAAGTTGCCTTTATAGGCTCTCATGGATGGCAAGCTGCTTGTTTTGCACTGACTAAAGTAAAAAATAACTCTGTTGTAAATAGCCTCTCCTTTCATCACTTCTATCAGAGAAGAATACTTTGTTTACTTGGTGCCTTGTCCTCTTAAAGTACGGACAGGATTGATAAAAGCTAATCAGTTTCAGCATTTAAGATACAGTAAAAGACACAATTACCATCTGTGTACTAATATACACCAAGGTGATTAATTTCACTTTCTTCCAGCTCAGTGAAAAAGAGCATAGTAAGGTAAAATGGACAATGGATTCCAAATTAGTGTTTTCTCCTGTATCAATATTTTTCTTTCACCTAGGACAGTTTTGCTTTCTGATTTAATTTTAATTTTTTCCCCAGCTCTTAATTCCAGCCCAATCCTACAATAAGCCACCCGAAATGGCATTTATGCCAAGACAGCGAAAGGCCAAAAATCCCAATCTGCCAGCAGTGCCCATGTGATTTCTAGTGCACAGTAAAAGGCTACAATGCTATGTAGTGCTCCGTGGATTTGGACACACAGCACACGTTGAAAGTAATGTCTGCTCACCTCTATTCCCTTTGACCATAAAGGGTTTTGGTCCTAAGCAGCGCATTAAGGACAAATAACCGCTTGAAACATTTCCAGATAAATACTTTGAGGCAGCACTAATTTGCAACACCAGAGATCTGCTCAAAAATAACCTGAACACCTGTGTAGAAACCCTACACCTGGCCCTTTCTCCTTATGTGGCTCAGAGTCACTTATTTGCAATTCATGTCAGTTGACCCATCCAGAAGACAGGCACAGTAACTGCTACAACAGCCAGGGATTACTGTAGCCATCATTTCCTGGTGCTTAGGAGGTACCTTAAAAGCACATAGCTGAAGAAGAACTTGAATTTTGTTCTGTGATTAACTCACCCCTTGGCCTTGAACGTGTCGTTCGTTCCATCTTCAGTGGCATGGTGGGAATTTAGGGGCTTCTGAGGGATGCACTGGCCACAGCCACCATGTGAGAACACAGACTCCTTCCAAGGCAGGGCAGTCCACTACAGCCTCCTTTTGCAAAGGTGGGGAAGGGGAAAGTGTAAGTGGACACAGCATGGCCAGGTGAGCCCCATGATCTGCCTGCAACCCCTCCACTTTCCAGCTGCTTCCACACTTTGGCACGAGGAGCTTGCTCCAAACCATACACCACCAGCCCACGTCTGGCCAATACTCCCTCCACATCCCCATAAGCACAGACACCTGCTCTGGGGTACTGGGGCCTGCAGCAAACAGAAAACCCCAAACCCAGATCGGGGGATACCATTTAAGAAGGGCACTGAGCCCCCTTGCTCTGCCGACAGACACGGCTATCCCCTCAGAAGGTGACGGCCTTATGGGCACACCGGACCTGACCCCACAGGGAGGCTCCCAAGGCCCCTGCCGGAGGAAAACCTCCACGTACCTACCCAAGCCCTCGTCGCTACCCGGCGGCCCTCCGAAATTATTCATGGCGTAGCCAGCAGATGTCAGCAAGCGATAATGAAAGGCGGCCGAGCTCCGCGGCACACATCGGGTGTGGGGTGCCCGCGTCTGGCCTGAGCGGGCCCCGGGGGGTACTCACAGACCGCAGACGCACAGACTGGCCCAGAGCAAAGTGCCCCGCACCCAGAGGCCTCCCAGCGTTGCTCGGAGAGCACAGGGTGCTGGGTGGGACACAGACACTCTGAGGGGAATAAACTTGCTGGGTATGCTCCCACCGGTAGCGTCACAAGCCAAAGAAGGAGCTGTGCCCACCTGCGGTCGCCTTCGGCTGCTTTCTGTTTGCTCCATCCCCTCTTAAAAGCCGAGGGGTGCTGCTGTGAAACTGGCATGGGGCCGCCTGGGCAAGGGAGCTGCGGTACTGCTCAACAGGACAGGTAGCAGGTGAGCCTGGCCTGGTGGGGATAAGACGGCTGCTATACAGAACCATTTGGGTTGGAAAAGACCTTTAAGACCATCAAGTCCAACCGTTACTCAGCTCTACCAAGACTGGTGCTAAATCATGCCCCTCAGCATCGCATTTCTGCATCTGTGCAGTTCTGGAGCCACCAGCACAGGAAGGACATGGAACTCTTGGAGCGGGTCCACAGGAGGCCACGAAGATGCTCAGAGGGCTGCAGCAGCTCTGCTGTGAGGACAGGCTGAAAGAGTTGGGGCTCTGCAGCATGGAGAAGAGAAGGCTTCCAGGAGACCTTAGAGTAGCCTTCCAGTATCTGAAGGGGGCTACAGGAAGGCTGGGGAGGGACTATTGACAAGGTCTTGTAATGACAGGACAAGGGGCAATGGGTTTAAACTGGCAGAGGGGAGATTTAGACTGGATGTTAGGAGGAAGTTCTTTGCAGTGAGGGTGGTGAGACACTGGCACAGGTTGCCCAGGGAGGTGTTCAAGACCAGGTTGGATGAGGCCTTGAGTGAGCTGTACTAGTGGGAGGTGTCCCTGCCTATGGCAGGGGGTTGGAACTAGATGATCTTTGAGGTCCCTTCCAACCTTACCATTCTATGATTCTATGATCTTTTAAATGTCTCCCTGGGGAGCTTCTTCCATTGTTTGATATCTCTTTCTGCATAGGAGTTTCTTCTAATAACAAACATAAGCCTCCCTTGACACAACTTGAAGCCATTTCCTTTTGTCCTGTGTGTTGTTCCTTGGGAGAAGAGACTGACACACATCTCACTACAACCTCCTTTTAGGTAGTTGTAGAGAGTGATAAGGGCTCCCCTCGGCCTCCTCTTCTCCAGGCTGCACAACATCAGTTCTGTCAGCCACTCCTCATAAGACCTGTTCTCCAGATCCCTCACCAGCTTTGTTGCCATTCTCTGGACCCACTCTAAGGCCTCAATGTCTGCCTTGCAGTGGGTGCCCCAAAACTGAACACAGTAAACCATTGCTAGTAAATGAAGTGCATCAGTTCTCGGGAGCATTCCTCCCTCTTGGCACCACTCATTTTGCAGTACATGAATAGCCAATATGTATCTGGACCTGCTTGACAAACTACTGCTAAAGAGCAAACCACCTTAAAACCTAGGGTTCTATCTCAAAACTCTTACTCCACAGATTTACATATCACCAAAAGTAGCAAAACAGCAGCACAGTAATCATAGAATCATGGAAGGGTAAGGTTGNAGCAGTGCTTATATCTGTGTAGTGTACTTTTAGGTAGGTTTAGATTTCAACACAGACACAGCCAGAAGTAGAAATGGGAATGCATTCAGCTGAACACATACCGATCCCTTGTTAAATATCAAATATATCTGCTGACAGTTTTCAGAAACACATAACAACATAAGCAGTAATTTTCATATCAGGACTTTATATCAGCTGCTGGGAACAAGATTAGTTTAGTTCTTGCTGTGGTTATAGTGCCCCAGGTAGTAAATGTCAGGAGAATCCCACACCAGTATCCTGCAAGTTATTTGTTGACTGCTAACTCTGTTCTGGCCTCACTAGGAGAAATAAGGGTGAGGTAGCAAATTTTAATTCTTTTTGCACTTCTGGATGAACAACTCATCCCCTCATCAAGGAAACTGAAGCCATGTGAGTGTTGACAAGGCATGTGGAAAATTGCTGTACATTTGCTAGCATTCTGCAGTAAAGCCTCACAGCTGAGCCTGGAGTAATCTGTTTCTACTGAGCTTTGCAGGTTTTCAGGAAAGGAGAATAAAATCCAGTGTCCTGAAGCCTGCAGCTGAAGTTTTGAGTGAACCACTGAATCCTAGAGGCAGACAGGTCAGTACACACCAAAAGGCAGTGGTGGGTTTAAGTCTTCTATCTACTTTTCTCACTTTCTAATGTTGTTACTTAGGCTGGGAAAATCTAATAAAAACAATCAGTTACAGAAGCATTTGACTGAAAAGCGATGAAGGACATTTTTATAGAGAGATAAAAGTTATTAAAGTGGCATCATATGAGGGTCTGGACTTGCCTAACAAGTTTTCTTCATATTGGACTTTCTTTTCAAGTCTAACTATCCATAAAGAAATCTTTCTCACCTAGCTCAATTCTGTTAGTTCACTGAGCCTGTGTTTGTGAGCTGGATAATTTACATTTTTTGGCCCCAGATTCAAACTCCTCATTTTAGGCAGTTTGGAATTTTTTTAGCCTGAAAATCAATTGGAACTTATGCAGAATAATGGTATTTTTCATACAAGTATGCCAAAGGCTTTGCCAGTTCTGCCCTAGCTGTCAGAATTGTCACCAGGGACAGAAATTACCAGCCCTAGAGGAATTCCTCCTTGACATTTATGGGCTGCTAAAATGAAGTAAGACCTAGTGCTTCTCTCCTGGTTCTCTCAGAAAGTTCTCTGGGCAATGAGCATTTCACCTGTGCTTAAACCAATGAAGAAAGTGAAAGTGGATGAGAATAAGAATGCTGAAATTCTTCACTGCAAATTCTAGATGATGTCAGGAAGTTATAGGATATTCCCTGCTGTAAACCTATGTATGTAAGGAATATAAGGAAAATGGGTAATGTGGCTGAAGGGGATGGAGATCATCTAGCAATACTTGTTGAACTGGATTTAAGTCCATTCAGAGGGACATGAAAGTATAAAACAAAGACTGGGTTAAAGAAACTCCCGAAAGGTCTGTATTTGCAGGGGTAAAAGAAACAAAACCCCACCACTGAATAAAATTTATAAAATCATAGTGGGATATTAGTAAAACTAGGTTGAAAGACCAGCTGGTGGTATTTTACATCTTATTATTAACTGGAGTAGCTAATTCTTCAGGCTCATGGTACGCTAATAAAAAGAAACCAAAAGCCAGAAGATATCACTAATATTTACCTCAATGAAACAAGTCAGAACAGGTTCCCAGGGAGGCTGTATTTTCTTTTATGTTAAATTGCTATTGCTACAGTAACCCCAAGAAAACACAAAGCCAAGGATGTTTGCACAGGTGCGGATGTGTTTGTTATTGCAGGATTTCTCCCCAGGGCTGCAGTACACAGGAGTGGATACAGGTGCTAAGGGCCAGCAGGGTCCGACAGCCACAACACAGCTCCCTGTCATCCAACCCCCTCACCCCCTGCTCCTTACCTTCCTCTGAAAATACTTCTGATGTTGGACTGTTTATCACAAAACTTAGCAAGGGGGGCTGTAATTTGGGGGGCTGTAATCTGAGGGACTTACTGGTGACAGTGGGCTTTTTTCCACAGGGTTTCCACAAGGTTCTAAGGTCCTTGCTCACCTGTCCAGGTCATTGGTTGTAAGCTTAAATGTGTACTTACATGATTAAAGCAGGTGTTTTGATCGAGTGACTGAACATTTAAATGGGTGTTTAAATGATTCGTGGAACTGAGGCCTGGAAAACCCCCAGTTTCTCCTCAATGTGAAGGAAGAATCAACAAATGACAGAAGTTAGTCATGGAGTTCAGAGAATTACCTTTGCCTCCATGAAAGGGAATTCAGAGAAAAGGAAAATAAAATAAAAGAAAAAGAAACTCCCCTAGCACTTCATTTTGAGAGAAAATGCCTCTGGTTTCCAGAGGAGTTTAATCTCTTTTTCAGTATCCACCAGAATAACAACCTTTCTCAAAACACCAGCACAGATACAGTGTCAGATGCCATGTTCTGACAAAGCAGAGAACAACCTTCACAGAGCAGTAAGGCAGTCAGTGCATCATGCCCCTCTTTCTGCTCGAAAAACCCAATGCTGCTATAACAACTCTGCTCATATGTGACAATTTTCTTTGTCCCATGGCTGCTGGCTGCTCTTCTCTCAGCATGGACCTACTTCAGCCAGAAAAGCCCTGAGCCAAATGAATGCCTGGGCATGATACTGAAGAATGTCCATTATATTCTTTCTATACATTTCATTCTTAGCAAGCTCCCTGTCTTTTGCATTAATTGTCACATTTCTGCATTATTTAATTACAGATATAACTTCAAAGTATGAATTATTTTAATCAAGAATATATCAGATATTTTCATTTTTATTAGTGGGATGTTTGACACCAGGAAGAAGAGCAGCACAGTTCTTCAGAGGCACTGTTCAACATTTTATGGTTCTTTCCAAATGGCTGTTCTCTATGCACACTATTCAGGTCTTTCACTGTTCCCTTTTTTGTGTTGTCAGGTTTCACTTTTGATGACTAGATTAACTCTAATGGAAAGTTCTTTCAGCTGTTTTCATCATTTCTGCTTTATTTTTTTTCCAGACAGAACAAGGATACATCTCAGCTGCTGATGTACCATTCCCAACAGCCTATTATGCCCAGGAAAGCAAGTATTTTGACAATGTCCCTTCACCCATGGAAAGAGAATCATCCATGGCTTTCTTCAAACTTTTGCAAGGATTCCCACTAGCACTTCTATCCTTTCCCTATGACCACGCTGGAGTAATCCAAACCGCAGTTCAAGGCCAGTGAGTACAGGTCCTTCAAAAATCCTAATGCATTGTTTGAGCGCTGATGGCAAATAATATACCATAAGGCATGGAAATAGTTTAGTACTAAAAGCAAATTTTAGTGGGAATCCTCCAGAAACATGAATAGCAGGGTGAACATGAACATGAATCTTGGATGCAGTCCTGTCTTTCATTAGGCAGTATATTTTGCTACCAGAGGGAGCTGTTGGAGTTGCTATTTCAATCTTGATATTGTGCACTAGATTTTGCTAGTGCTATGAAGCAATATAAATATCTTTTTCCCCCCCCCCCATACGTTAGGCAGTAGTACAGGTTCAACATATAATTTTGTATCTAAAAAGCAAGAAAAATATTATTTGCAATACCTGGGATCCCACTTGTGGCCATTTGAGCTTGATTCCTAGCTCAGACATAAAAAAATTTGAAACAGAGAAACTTAGAAGTGGAAGAGTATTGGAGTAGAGAGGTGAACATTCCAGGGATGGGCCATAAAATGGCAACAATGGATGTAAGTTAATATAATTTCATTGGAGCATCAAAAGCTTTATGTCTGGAAGCACAGCTTGTATCTTCCACCTTTACTGCTTCTGCTGTGCCCACTGCTATCTTCCCTCACTGCTGTTTTGGCTGCTGCTTTGCCGTCGCTTGACCCCATCCCATCCTCTTTAAGGTTATTATATTCTGTAGTAGTTTATTCTCCTTATACTGTTATATTTAGTTTAAATCGTAAAAAGCTACAATTTCATTCATTTTTTCCAACTTTCCAAATTCTGAGTTGTAGTGAATTTACTCTACTGGGGGAGGGATCTGCTCTAACCCATCACACCACTGCAAGGGAATGCTTGAGGAATCCTGATATTTAACAGGAGGGTGAGATTTCTAAAGTTCTGTCAGTGAAACAAAAATGAAGTAGGATCAAAGAGGAAAGATGTCAGCACTCTTTGAGAGATTGAGGTTTGTATCATAAGCCTGAGATAAACTGGAATTTACCTAAAGGTCTGAAAAAAAACCAAGTAACTCCTTAGAGCAAAGCTATCTGTACTCTGCTCATCTCTTGTCAAACCTTGTGAGTTCTGTGATTCCTGAACAGCCATTCTATGATTGTATTTTTTATACAGTCTCAGACAACCTTAAAATTATCAAAGTTGTAGTGAAATGTAAGTTGCTACATCAGTCCATTACCATGCAGCTGCCCAAAGATAGGTAGAAGGTAGAACATATCTGTAAAAATAGAAAAATATGCACCAGGGATACATTCTTGTAGAGGACACTCTCAGCTTCTACAAATTTCATTAAGGGCTAGATCATGATACTCAAGTGATGTCTTAATACTTCATTCCAATGGGATAACTCAAAGAATTGGGTATTATTCAAGTTGAGAAAGGCACCACAATCTAACCTTAAAAGCTGAGTACTCTTATGCACAATAGCACCAGGCACATTGTGGAGAAAATTAATGTTAGACTTGCAAGGTCAATAACACAAGTTGTATGCCATAAATGTTACTTTCTACCCAAAAATATTCTGAGAAATCGCTTAACTTATATGCTAAATCCTCTGGGGGGGAGGGGAGAATATCTCCAGTTTCACTGCCTAAGTGTCTGTTCCATTTAAAGGATATTAGCTAGCCAAATGAAAAATGCATGAATCAATCAGCAACAAGGACCTTGATCTCGGAATGAGACAATGCTGAGCTTTGAGATTTATAGTCTTGCTTCCAGAATTCCATTATTTGGAGGAACAACAACAATAACAATGGGAGATTACATCAGAATAGTGAGTGTTCTTCTTTTCCTTTCTTTTCCTATTGATCACAAGATGCTGACTTCTGTGTCATTCACCCCTGCCAAATGAATAAATGTTCAGTGCTTTAAAACGTTATCACACGCATGCTCAGTGTCTTGAATGTCTTGAATGTAAGGGCATTATTGCCACTTGCATTTTGCACTGCTAATTAGTTTATCCACAGAGGAATTACCTATTGCTTACTTTTCTTTCATATTTCTTCTGCAGGCAGAGCTCCTTTTGATTTTTACTCGTAGAAAAGAAATTGTTGGGAATCATAATGCACTGATGTAGAGCTGACAAATATTTAATTCTAATTACTCATAATTGTTTTCTATTTTCTCTGGACAACTGTAGAAAACGTAATAGTGTTGCCCCTTTACTTTATGATGTTAACTTTATGATACCTGCAGTGGGTGAAGTTCCTTCATATATTATCTGCTCAATAAGGCCTGCCTAACAGGCTTAAGCTCTTCGCCATAGTGACAAAAGTGAGTGAAGGTAAGGAGGGGAGAAATTTACTGGAGGAGGCAAGATAGGGACACTTTTAAATATTGTGATATGCTTGTGACCAGACAGTTTTGGATGTCCTTCCCTACAAGATAAAGACTGGATGGAAATACTGGAGGATAATACGGTCAACATATAGATTATTAGTAGCCATTTATAACATTAGATCTGCTGTTCCTTTTACCATGCAGTCATATAGGCACAGTTCTGGTAGGAGAAATAGGCAAAGGTAGCTTATTGTGAAGAATATGCATATATCTGAAAATAGCAGCAAAGATCACATGTAAATCCCACCCTAAACTCTCTCCAGACTAAGGGATATTTGGATTTAGGCTTTATTCAGTGCCTTATCTTGTATGAATGGCTCCTCTCTGGGGCTGTATCCCTTCTGCAAACATCATGGCAGAGCTCAGCCAGTGCGGCAGGAAGGAAGGGTGAAGGATATATCAGGGATAGGGATGCCCTTGCTGTCTTATTTCAGAAAGTATTAGGTACCCATGCCTTTGATACAATCTGAAGACACATCAAGATAAACAGCTAAACCACTTTCTCTGATGATATGGTCCTCATTTGGGATGACAGTGAGCTTAATACAGAATATATCAAATCAGGGAGGTAATGCAAGGATTACATTACTTTAAACTTCCCATATTTCAGGAGTGACTCATTAACTGGTTATCTGCAATGAAAATAGCATCCAGAATGAAGCTATGTGTCTGTATATGAATGTGTGTATATAAAAAATAAATTCAGTGTGAAATTGGAAATCACCAACCTTATCAGTGAAGAATTTCTCCTCAGTAGCTTTGTACAACCTCTTCTCAAATAATTCTGCACAGAGCATAACTTATTTATTCTACTAGCATAGAGAAAACACCTCCAAAAACATTGTTATATATATGCTTGCTAACAGATAGCAATGCATTTTCTGTACTCAGGTGCCATATCCAGTAACAGGAGGAGAAAAAATAGATACAAATGTTAGACCTGAGCTAATTGTAGTCACAGACTACATTTGTAAGGAGCTAGTTGACATGCTGTGAAAAGCCAAAGCCCTGAGTACTAAACTGTGTTGTTTGTAACCGTGAATGTATCATGCTATCTGCTCAGTGTTCCTCAGAGAGTGATACACTATGCTGCAGAAAAAAAAATGTCCTTTAAGTCTCAGTAAGAAATCCACATCTCCTAGCAGGAACATAATTTAAATCATAGAATGGTAAGGTTGGAAGGGACCTCAAAGATCATCTAGTTCCACCCCCCTGCCATAGGCAAGGACACCTCCCACTAGTACAGGTCACTCAAGGCCTCGTCCAACCTGGCCTTGAACACCTCCAGGGAGGGAGCAGCCACAGCCTCCCTGGGCAACCTGTGCCAGTGTCTCACCACCCTCACTGCAAAGAACTTCCTCCTAACATCCAGTTTCAATCTCCCCTCTGCCAGTTTAAACCCATTGCCCCTTGTCTTGTCATTACAAGACCTTGTAAATAGTCCCTCCCCAGCCTTCCTGTAGGCCCCCTTCAGATACTGGAAGGCTACTAAATCAAGACTCATTTCTCCCACAGATTACCTAAACATATACTTTAATCCCCCTTCAGCCTGAATATTTATAACATACTACAGTTGCAGTTGCTTTTCTGCAAAAACTTTTACTTACTGTGTCAGGGTACATTTCTCCAGAATTTATGATTATGAGGAGAAAGCAGTGGTCTTCAATACTCCTAACTGGATGCAAAATACAGAAATTCCTCATCATTTTCAGTTGAGTTTGGGAGTAAAACACAGATGTTTTATTTTAAATTGTCTAATGAAAGATGGGCCTAGGCAAATTCTGAGAATATGACAGCTAAGAAATCATCTTGCTTGGAAAAATATTAGGTTCAATAAAAATAATAGTAAAACATTAGATGTCCATTTTTTACACTTTGAACAAGTTATTATTATTTATTAGCATTACTAGGGATGTTTCCTTAACAATAAATTCTTATGTTTTCAGAGTTCACTTGCTCCTGCTGTTGATAGGAGCAGTTTGCTGAGACCAGCAGTCCTCCAGCTTTTCAGGTCATTTATTTTAGACAAAGCAACCTTTCACCGTCTGGCTGTCTCTGCTGTCCCGAGTGATGTGGCCATAGAGAAGGCACTTCAACGTAGGACATCATGGCATTGTCTGGTGCTAGTTGATGACTTGGTGGCATTTCTAGAAAAAAGCAAGTAACAGACAAACTCAGCTATGTATCTCATACATCCTCAGGTGAATCATGTTTTGGAGAGAGAGTAAGAGATAAGGGAATAAACTGTACTTGAGCTCAGAAAGAATCTGAAACCTGAAAGGAAAACATCCTCATCCTTTATGGTCTTGAGGAATTAGAAGGTTTGCACAGCTTCAGGAAGGAAAGCACAACTCAGTGTGAGGAGAAATAGTACAGGTAAGCAGGAACTACAGTTTCCATTTTGTGGGAAATGTTACCTTTTTGAAAGTGTTTTTCCAATTCTGAAACAGCATAAAATTTCTTCTGAAGTTTTCCTAGAAGTAAAATGCTAACAGAAAAAAATGTATTTAATATTTACTCAAATGCTTTGATTTTGAAAACTTTAAAATGTTTGAATTAAAGTCCATTTTGAGATGAAAATAAAAATATAACATCTTTATTTCATTTTTTTAAACTTTTTTTTTTTTTCCATAATCAAATTTCAAAGAGTTAATATTTTCCATATACAGTTTTCTGTTTATTTCTGAAACTTTCCAGACAAGCAGGGAAAACAACTGGGAACAGTTACCACAGAGATTTTAAAATATAGCCCATTGCAGCAGATACATACACATTAAAAAAAAAAATAAAAGCCTTTGCCAGTGCTGTCCTAACCAGGATTTAGCATAAAGTTTCTTTACTTGCTTTCAATGCTCCAAACATGCTTGCAGACAATCTGAAGAAGGGGTCCATATGGTCACTTTTTTCTTTGTCAATAGATATCTGCTGGGGGAAAAAAATATTACAATGTGATTTCAGTGGCCTCTTGTGGATGGAGAAATCTGGAGATCTAAAGTTAGGCTTCCCATTTTAACAACATAGTGTACTAAATTACATGATGGCTTTTCTTGTAGCTAAGAGCATCACCCAGGTTCCAACGTGGATACAGCTGCAGGAAAAGACTGGCAGCTAACATACTAATGAGTTGATATCTATTGAGATTCACTCATTACTATTAATTTCCTCATTGCTTCCAACTGATTCAGGAACTACTTATGGAAATTCTTCTTCTGTCTTACTGAAATTCAGCACTGTTGCTGTCAAACCTGCCAACAGGCGCAGTCCTGCAACTCTGATAAAATAAGTCCAGTTCTATCCCAATCTTGCTTTCCTAGGGAAGAACAGAACTCATTAAATAATTATCAACCGTGACAAGAAAGTAGCTGGCCAAACACTTGCTGCTAATCTAGGCTTGACAGCAGGACTATACCTTTCAAAGCAGTAATTAGCTAGATGAACAACAACATAAGTACCAGACAATGACATGGAAAGGACTGTTCCTAAAGGACAGATTCATTATATGTAGGGTTTAGTGTTTGCCTGACTTATGAATGTTATTTTCCAGTATACAATTTCACTTCTGCTGCCTTTCTCTTTGTTTTCTACACAGTTTCTGGAAAGGGACAGAGAGAAAATCTGGAGCTGAAGCCACAAGAGAACAGGTGATGAAAGCTCTGCAAGACCTTGCTTATATTCATGAAACAAAGGTGGCTAGATCTCATGGTAGAACAAACCCACCAGCCTTCACCCCTATCTTGTGGGAATAAGAAATCCCATACTTGCATCCTGTCCTCATTTTATGCTTGGGCAGATATTCACCTAGTGTTTGTAGATTACATTTCTTAATCCCTGTGACTTTTCCTTCTCAGCAGAGCAGATTCTCAGCTGCTATAAATTGGTGTAACACTATTGAAGCCAGTGGAGTAATATGGATTTTTCCACAGTGTACACCAAACAAGCAGTCAGCAGCAGTGCCAAAGGTGTTGTCCTATTGGCTAAAAGAAATCACAAACCCAAACTGTTTCCATTGTATGTAAAAGGCAGGACTAGATCATACCAGAGCTGATGCTAGAATTATGTGCAGCCAGACTTGTTTTCAACTGGACTGTTCAAGTGCTTGAAGTTAAGCATACACATAAGTGTTTGCAGGATTAAAGCCTCCATTTGGGATGACAGAGTAAATCCAAATGGAGATGGATTATCTGGCAGAGGGCAGGTGAGGTGGTCAAAAGAACACACAGTTTATCATATGGCTCTGTAATTTACTACATGATTATCACAACTACATATTTGGTGTGGGGATATAGATATACATGCACATGTGTATACACAGAGCCAAACTTTTTTGGCATGGGGGCCACACAGTCATTTCAAATTGAGACTCTGAGCTGCAGTTGTTCCAGGACTGCTTGTCTGTTGCCAACACACTGAAGCGCCTCAGGCTTCAGTCTGATTCTTTGTTTGCTTGCCCATTAAAGTTCTTATCCCACACTCCCTTTTGGCAGAAAATTTTGTTATTTCTGCTTTATGCTGGCCTAGGCCCTTCTCTTGCTTCTGTTCCTATTAACCTATAGCAGTGACAGCCAGGAGCAAACTGAAGCAGCTGGTTGGAGATGCTACTATCAGACTGTGAAACAGCTGTTGTGCAGAGGGGCCACCCTGAAAAACTTCTATTACTGCACTGTTGGGTCATATTTTGGCCACTGCAGACAGAGAATTGGGAAAAGAAAGCACTTTCATTTGCAGATACTTAATTGCTGAAAAATGTAGGGGTGTGTGCGGCATCTTTATTGGATGTCACACAGAAGTAATGCTTTCCAGGTATTTTTTTGGCACTTCTTGTCATTATCCTCTTACTGCCAGCATGCAGCAGCCCCATGTTGAAACTCAGTGTGAAACTGATTTCCAATTTTTTTCTGTTTAAATTAATATTTACCAGTTGGTTATTTTTGGCAGACTTGTAGTGATTGTATTGATTCAAGACAAGTAGCCAAAGTCAGTTCATGGTTAGAGGAGTATGACATCTGGCATTAACACCACTTTTACCAATGTCACCAAGAGCAGACACAGTTCTTTCTTCTGTCTTTACAGCATGACATTTGCTCTGTCCTCACCTATGGTAAGAGTTGGGCTGCAGTTTTAACTTTGGAGAAGCTGGGATACAGCATTGAGTATAGCTCTGGAATTTATTGGTTGGGCACTTCTCTTAAGATACTTAATAGGACCTACCTACATATTAACTTTCAGGAACCAGTCACTTCAGAATATCATTATGTGTGTGCAGAAATAGCTCTTAAAAAAGCAGTATAACTTAGACCACCTCTATGAGACATTAAAAAAAAATATAATTTGAGTACTTTTGTATCCAGCATCAGTCAGGTGAATTAATCACTTCAGAGTTGTTTGAGTTATTTCTAAACAAAAGCTGTAGCAGAATCATTGACTAGGGCATAGGACCTCCTTGGATATTGATACAGGTCAATGCCTCTGCTATTTTAATCAAAAAGCTATAAAATTGCATAACAATGCCTAAGTAATTCACATGTGAGCCTAAGCACTGTTGTGTTCAACTTGCATTAAGAGCTGTACTTGGAACTACATTCCTGTTTGTCATCTTAAGGGTGGGAAATCACTAAAAGAACAAAGTCAGCTACCAAGGCTGCCAACCTAAGTTTGCTGTGACATTGATAAATATTCAAGCCAATGTCTTTCAAATGTTATTGTGAATCACCTTTCCCTCCTTCCTTCCCCTGCTTCAGTCATCTTGCTGGCTCAGAATATTCACCTTTGTCTCAGACCTCAGCTGCCTTCACTTTATAGCATATGATTGCTATTGTCTTTGTCTCTTTTATCCGCTTCACTGTGTCTCATTTTCCTAAAGTACCTGGCACCCACTTTTCCATAACACTGTTCCTTTGTTTCAGGAAAACATAATTTCAGGAGGCAGCAGAAATACAGTTCCAAAGGCCACAGGGTGACATCCTCTCTCACCTGATCTTTATTCATATCAGGGTTTAATGGCTTTTTTTTTTTTTTCCATTTCTCAAGCACCCTGCAACTCCCTTCCTCCCTGACAGGAAGGCACATTTTATTTCTCATAAAAATGCTTTCCTATCAATCTTCTGTTCTTCAGAAGCTTCAGAAGCCCTTCTGTTAAAGGTTGGTTTTCTCATGTGGATGGACCTGTTGACCTGGTTGTGGTTTATTACTGTTTTGACATTTTTTCCTCCTTCCTAAATTTGGAGGAACTTAGACCCGTTTGTCATTTCTCATCTCTGTTGTATTGATTTCAGCAGCAATCTTCCCAAACTCTGTTTTTAATTTTGTGGTAGGAACAATTGAGAAGTTTCAATTTCTGGACAGGCTGGCTTTCTAAAAGCAGTACTTTTAAGATATAGCTGATTTTGTGTTTGTGGTTCATACATAATCTACTTGTCTTAGATATCACCAAAAAAAAAAAAAAAAAAAAAAAAAAAAAAAAGGTAGTTTCTCAGAAGGTAGTTTCTCTCATTTCTACCAAGTCAGGAAAGGATATATGTTAGGTAGTCCTTTATGTACACTTTCTTACCTCCCTGATGCACTAAAAAAGGGCCCTTAGTCCATTGAAATAATACAAAACCTCAGTTGCTGATGGAAGTAGTATGTGATTTTCTGTGTACATTTTACACCAGAAGGTACAGTGCCTATTGTACATCCCCATTTAAAACTCAAACACAATGGCTCATGCAGCTGTATGGTGACCTGCAGATGAAGTTTAAGACAGCATAGACTTCCACATGAATCTGCAGATTAATGAGACAGAGAACTATCTTCTTTTTTACCCACAAAAGGCTACTCATGGATTCAGAATGTGCTGCAGACTAAAACCAAAGTTCAGCTCGCCACAGGAGCAGAGAAGAAACACGCACAGGATACACCTCAGAAACAGCCCAGCCCTTATGGAAAACTCCTGTGGAATTTAACAAAATGATAAGCTTTCTGCAGCATTTTTTTAAAAACCATCCTATAGTTCAGATACCTCTGCTATTAAATTCTATACAATGGCTCAGAAAAGTTCATATAAAAGATGTAATGCTCCACAGGTTTTAGAGTAATTTCTGCAGTGTTCTGTTACATTTCTATAGGACCCCCTTGTTTCTATTCCAATTATGTTATCTAGAACTTTTCATAAAAGACCTGTCTTATAACAGGCCCTTTCCCTCTCTTTCTGTTTTCTTTATAAGTATTACAAAATGTGTGTAGAGATATATATCACAATGTCTACTTCTTACAACTCCATGATTTCAGGTGTACTACCACATGTGGCAAAGGCATTACTTGTCTTTCAGCTGGTTAGCTAAGTAAACTGTAAAAACTAGACAAATGTAATTAGCAACTGCCTTCTCATCTCGATTAGGACAACACTAGTGTGGAAGAGGAGCCAACATGAACTTTCAATTTTTTATTATAATTTTGAAGTAAAGCCCAAATTCTAAACACTTAGAGAAACCTGTGTTTGTGAGCATCCCTCTCAGGACATTGTGTTGCAAGATTAAGTAATGTTGTGCAAGAGTTAATACAGCTCCTCAGATAATTTTAAAAGTCTTTAGGAAGTGTTTGGCACATAATTTTCCTACAATTGTGATGTAATTATTATATATCACTCCTTCTGGAATGCAGTGGCATTTTTCTTAGGTATTGATTCAAGCATGTTCATGAAAATGGGCTGCTTAATGTTTCTCATGGACAAAAAGACAGCAAGTACTTCAAGGCTGAAGCTTTTAAGGTATTTCTGTTGTCTTAATTTCCTCTCCTATCAATCAAAATTTTCACAATTTACTCTTACCCATCTCTTAGCCTCTAAGGACTTACACCCAATGAGCTCTGTTAGAGTCACTGTTTCTGCATTCCTACCCTGTTCTCTCCCAAGCAAACTCTGGATCCACCTAAAGAGGGGCAGATTGTGGTGGGAATTTGGACATGAGACAGACAAGCTGCTTAAAGTCTGCTAAGACCCAGTGGCACTGGTTGTGGGATGGTAATGCTGTCAAGCAGGTGGCTGTGACAGCCAGATCACAAGTGACCCAGACTCAGAGCAAGTTAGGTTAAAAATGAACATCTAAATTATCTCAGTGGAGGCTCAGAGAGCAGAACTCTGCACAACCCTTCATCTGCCTCTTCCTCATCCTAGGGCTTGATGGGGAGAGCTGAAGCAAAAGATTAATATGATCTGATACTTTAATAATCAGGAGGTGGTAATCTACCATGGAAACATAGTTCAGAATTTATTTAAATGGACTGGCCAAATTTATTTAAAATTGAGTGGAGAAATAGCAGTATTTTAATTAGAATTTTTCATCTTAAAAGCCACCTAGTTAACTCTTATAACACCACTGAATTCATTAGTCTCACTAGGGAAAGAGGCTGCAAGAAATTCTATATGACCTTCTGATGAGCAATACAAATTACAGTGACTAAAGAGATGCTAAGAAATAACTTTCATTGCTCAGTTTTTGCATTTACAGAGATAGTGATGAAAATAAATAATGCAACATCTAAGGAGGCAAATGTGAGGTATAATAACAAATGTGTAGAAGACTAAAAATAATTGAACCAGAAAAGGTCCCATGGTCTATTATTTTTTTCTCTCCTGTTAATTTCATACAGCAACCATGCTTCCATCTTAAAGAGGCAGGAGGTGGAAACAAAGTGGCAGGCTTTATCCATTTGAGACAAATACTTTTAGTTGCTAATTCTTGACTCAAGGATTGCCCATGCCAGGTTTTGTGGTTTGAAAAGAAGGGGCTCGAGAAAGGTTCGTTGAAATCAAAATGCCTTTCAAAATGACTCACAGAAAAAAATGTAAGTTATAGCAATCCTTCTTAAGGTGACTAACTTGATTTGTTAACCAATTCTTTTGTCTCAGTTTTGACTCATCAAGCATTTCTTTAGCTCATAAGAATGCCTTTGATGGTGTAAAAAGATTTGTGAATACATGAAATCACAATTCAGTATCATCCAGATCATCATCAGATGTCATAAGGGACAAATTCAAACTCCCAAAATGTTTATATGGATAATGTATCCACTTAGTTTTATTATCATATCATTACTTCATTCCTGAGACTACAATATCTTGTCTTACTGCTTTTGTGATTGATTCAATTAATCTAGTTTCTGTGTATCTATGAGTAACAACTTTCCATTTTTTATGTAACTCCTCTGAGAAGCAGCTTTACATTAACTAATTTTTTTTTCCTTTTATTTAAGAAAAAAAATGTCTCTGTGGATTATCTCTGAAGGTGTTTGAAACAGATGAGTTGTGATTTGAAACTCTTTTCCCACACTGTGTAGAGTCTCATGTCACTAGTATGTTTGTTGATACTATGGGTCCAGGTGAACACAATTCAATTGTTAATACTGTAATCCTTACTCATCTTCCCCTCTCTGTTTGTACTTTGATAATTTAAAATATTTCTTGAAGTATAGATAAGCACTGCTCCTTTTCAGCCACTGCAGGAGAAGTACCATATTAATCTTTGGAGATTCTGACTTCTGTTTATAGTTTTCTAGCACTTGGAGAAATCCTGACATTCTGTTAACACAGCTATTGTCTAGGACAGGCTTTATGGTCAATGTATTTGTCCATGCACTCCTGGTTTTAAAACTTTCTTATTTTTAATGAAACAGATATATTTTTAATTTTATTTAATATTTGCACCAAATCCTTGAGTGGATATAAGTCCATCTAGCCAAATTTGTGCTGAACAGACCCATTTTCATTTCCTATATATTGGGATTTTTCATATTGTATTCTTAAAGAACATCAATCACATCTTCAGTACTAGTCCCTCTCTGTGTCTGGGACATACAGTCCATTTACTTTGTGCAGCTTAGGTGCTCCAAGTACATGTATGGAGTCTGAGACAGGTCCCAGCCTTTCTTTCTCCCCACATTCGCAGACTTACCAGTGACGTAAGCCTGCAGGACAGTCACGCTTGAAGGTAGAAGTTCCCTTTCACAATGTAAATCTCCACAGTGCTAAATATCTGAAATCCCTGATCAGGTCACACTGATAGGTTATTCTCTGGCTCTATTCTGGACTGCCCCAAGTACATCCCCAAAACAGTACCCTGGCAGTCCATCAAGATGGTTTCCACCCAAAAGCATTCCCAAAGGCAGTATGGACAAAACTGCATTGTGTTATCCCCCTTCCCCCATGACATTCAATCCCTTCAAATAGACCTTCTGTGCCATATCCCTGGGCTCCCAGCATTCTATTCTGTGGAACTAGCACCAAAGGGGCTGATGCCCAGGGGTCACACTATCTCATAGACTTTGACTTTCTCTGCTTGGGCCACAGGCTCACTGCTCCAGG
Organism: Ramphastos sulfuratus; assembly: GCA_013399055.1. Classification (NCBI taxonomy): domain Eukaryota; kingdom Metazoa; phylum Chordata; class Aves; order Piciformes; family Ramphastidae; genus Ramphastos; species Ramphastos sulfuratus. The sequence goes on from WBNM01045872.1 coordinate 39,482, forward strand.
CCCAAAGGTGAACCTGCACGAAGAGATGGCCCAGGGGACACAGGCTGCTTGCTGCAAAGAGTGTCAGGTGTGGGCAGTGTGAACAGGAGCTGGACTGAGCCACTTAGCCCCCGGGCCAGAGCTGTGCCCCAGGTCCCCTACTAGTAACAGCACAGACTCAGCTAGCAGCTAACAATGTAGCTCCCAAACACGTTTGAGGTGCAACTTCTTTTTAAATAACTATTTTGCCAAGTGTAAATGTAACATAGTAGTACCTGACCTGATAGCTCTTTTCCTATTAATCTAAAAAGTCTATCTTCATTCAAAGTAAAATTCTGGCAAAGAATGAAAATTCCCCAAGTTGTTGACTGTAATTAAAGCAAACTACATTAGGTTTCATTTTCCAAAGCACTCCATACCTACACCTCTTGCTAGTATGAAATGCAAAGCTGAGAGAGCACTGCATTTCTGTCTCAGCACATCTGGAGGCCTTCTAGCTGCTGCTGGTGAGATGCCTCTCAAGTGGGGAGTCACTTACAAATAGTACTCTTGCTGCACCAGATTTCATCTTTCAAGAAGTAAAAGTGCCTGTCATCTGATGATAGATTGTGGCTTTTCTCTCAGTGAAAGTCTGTGTATTCTCAGCTTCTGTCTATGTAGAAAAGCAGTCACAGAAAGAAAAACAGATGAGGTGGTTTGACAGAGAAAGCACCAACTACATATGTAAGGGAGGGGTAATTAACGTGAGATGACTTTTAAAGATTAATATTGTTTATTAATAGTCAATATTCAGAACTCTCGCCACCCCAATCACTAATTTTAATAATAATCAGTTCTTCTCATCAGTCATGGAAACTTTATACAGGTAATAACAGGATCTAGATATAACTAGTAATAATATATAACATTAATTGAACTTGATTGAACTGGAAGAGAAGGTTCCTGTTGTTAGTGTACAGCTTGCGGTCAATATACCACTTGTGGTCAGTACTCTGCTTGCCCACCAGATGGACTCAAGGAGCTCCTTTCTGCTTATGGCAGAAGGCAATGGTGAGTTACAAGAGGCTTTAAGTATTTACTCACAAAATATCTCCCGACTGGCAGGGCTGGCTACAGCTTCAGACAGTACCCAAATGCTTTAGGGAATTCTGTTACTGTCTTGTCATCTGCTGATTCTTCCCAGGCTGCTGGGGAAAGGAAGCAGACAATCTCTGACCTGGTCCTGGTCTCCTCTGGCTGATCTGTGTATCTCCAGGACTTCCTGTCTTGGCAGGAGACTTTCAGGTGCAGGCAGGATGTCTTGCCATGTGTAGTCTTGGCACAATGTCACACTGGCTATGCAGGCCGATTGTGTGGAGGCATTTAGAGCCTGTTCCTGGTAAACTCAATGCAGGCAGTTTCCAGGCAGTTCAGGATACGAGCAGTAAGCAAGCAGGAATACAACAGCAGAGCACAGATACAATGGCAGAGCACTTTGTATTACCTGCTCAGCTCCTTTTATCAATACAGCCTGAGACTAATGGGCCTTTGGACACAGAATGGCCAATCAGAATCACAGTTAGCCAAGCCTGACCATATTAGGTGAAGCCATAGGTTTGCTTTAGCCAAATTTGGTCAGAACACAGGCCTTGCACAAGGCAACCATGTGTACCTTGTTTACCATAGGATGCAAAACAAGTCTGGGCAAGCCAGTGTGCTCAGACTCAGTGGCTCCAGGTTCTTTGTCCTCTTTCCCCCAGTTGCTTCTCCTCATAGCAGAAGGGGGGAGAGCAGAAAAACGTGTCTGGGCAAGCCAGGACATGTATAAGCCTGCTTAGGCATACCATGACAACATATACATGAATTAGCCTGCTGAAAGGGGTTCTTCAGTCAATATGGAACAATAGAAAAAAGAGTAAGAGGAAGCTGGTTTCACTCCTCTCCACCTACCTGGAGCACACTTAAAGAAGGCTCTTTGGTTTCCAGAATCCATCCACTCAATGATTCTAATAGCACTGGGTGTAGCTGAATCATTCATGAAGTTTAATTGAGACAGTAAGGTAAGAAGGATATTAGCTATAACTGAATAGCAGAAGATAGCAGAATAACAACCTCTTTCCTCCCCGTTCTCTCTCCTTTGAACTATTACTTCATTTTGTAGGAGGCAGAGATTATGAAAAAGGATAGTGGCCTACAGCAAAAGGGGGGAAAAAGCAGGTAATTATGAGACACACAACACTGAACCTTAGGATATCTGCATATCCAGTAAGGAAAAAAAAAAAAAAAAAAAAAAAAAAAAAAAAAAAAAAAAAAAAAAAAAAAAAAAAAAAAAAAAAAAAAAAAAAAAAAAAAAAGGAAAGAAAAGAAAAATAGGACAAAATATATACATTAAAAGAAAAAAAAAAGAAAAGTATACGAAGTGTGTTAGACACAGAAGAAATTCCAGAAATTCAAAAACTGAATTAGGCAGTTACTAGATGAAGGTGGTAAAATCATTAATAATGAAGAATGCTATATTCAATAAACATGTCTCTCCTCAATTTGGAAAAAGTAGGATGACAGCAGTATCATATCAGACATCCAAAAGCCTTTTTCAGTCCATTAGTAACCAAAGAGGATGTTAAACATCTACTTGTGATGAAACCCTGTAATTCATCAGACCCAGATAATTTGCACCTGAGGAGTCTCAAATAGTTGGTGAAGGACATTCTTCCTTCCACATGTTAATTTTTAATGGGTCTTGAAATAATATAGAAATTCCAGAAGACGGGAAGAAGACATTTTGCCAGTATTCAGCAAGGATGAATGAGATGACCTTGGCAAATATAAGCCAGCTAACCTAACATCAAACTGGAGAGGAGGCGAGGGGGGGAGCAAAATAATAGAATATGGGATTCAACTGATAAAGAATTAAAGGACAGGAAGTAATTAATGCCAGTCAGCATGGTTTTATGGAAAATAGATCTTGTCAGACAAACCTGATTCGATTACAAATTTGGCTGAAAAGGTAACTGCTTCAGTGTGATATACTGAGACATTTGTAAGGCATTTAATTTTGCAAAACACTCTGTTACTGTGCATAATAATAGAAATATAAAATAAATTATAATTATATATAAATAATTATATATAATTCTATATAAACAATTATATATGAATATATAATAATATGAATATAAATAACATTGTGCAGTCTCTGTGAAATACCTGCTTGCAGAACAATGGTCTCAGTAAGCAGCAAATCTCAAAACTGAGTTATCACTAGGAAGTCATCACTGAAGATAGGCTTGGCACTAAACCATTTTTGTTGCTGAGTTCAATATAAATTACCATTGATTGTATTGCTAATACAATCTTCACACATATAAATAGGAAAACAACCAATTTGTACATAAATGTAATGTTACATTTCTATACAGCATTGGTGTGGCTACTGAAACACAGTTTCAGTGACCATATGTTTAATGAAGCTGAAAAAAAGCAAAAGTTTAGAAAATAGCTGCAAAAGTCATTGTTAGAACTGAAGAAAATACTTTACCATGATCACTTCAGAGAGTGTGGAGACATTGCTTGATTATAGTGTGTAAATACCTCCATCAGCAGAAAAGCAGCTCGCTCACTTTCCTTTTCTAGCATTCCCAGTGAGCTGGGACAAAAAAAGGTACACAATCTTAGGGCCCATGTCACCCTTGAAGGGTTTCAGTTTTCACATCAGTGGCAGGATAGGTTAAGCACAGCCTGGTGGCAATGGGGTGTCCCTCATGTCAGGAGGGGTGCCTGACCTACTACACACAGCAGCACTCATGTAGGTTGCCTGCATCTGTGAAGGCTTCAAGACTTTTTTCTCTTGCCTGTAATCCCTCTCCATGTAAAAGGGCAGATAAGATGACCCTGGATAACTCAGGAAATGTCCTGGCCAATTATCTTAGAGAGTCCCAAGGAGTTATCAGAGGATCAAAGATCCTTCTCTAGTCTTCAAGAAGAAAAGTTGCAGCTCGACGACAAAAGAGAGGCAGAGGAAGAATGTGACAACTTAATGATGCTATAGTAGCACCGGGTAAGAGCCTCAGCTTGAGTGAGCAGGTGCTGTTCCTTCAAAGTCTGTGGAGAGATGCTGATTTACACCAGTGGAGAATCTGACATATTGTATTTTTTTATTTGCTTGAGTCCTGCCGTGGCTCCATAAGCAAAGGTTAACGCAGGTCTGCCAGGGGCAGGCTGCAGTTAGCACAGAATGGCAGTTGTGAGGTTGCTGATTCTGATAAAAGCAAATTGTGAACTGCAAGCATCTGAGTGTTGAGTGTCACTTTCACACCTAACAGTTGCCCTTGCCTGTTCCCCACAGTCATCCAGTTCTGTCATCATGATATGTTCCTGAAACCACATTTGTGCTGCTGTCACTTCTGTCTTTGGAAATTTGTGTACAGGCTTTCTGTAATGACATACTAAAAATGCTTGTAAACTTCAAATAGGAGAATTAAAATACATTTAACCCAGGCAAATCACTTCCATATATTACACAGAAAGTTGGTTCTTCTTTGAGGTCTCCCCTGTAAAGACTTGCAGTAGGGATGTTAATGTTGATGAAGTTGTAGGAGGTATCTAATGGGTGCAGGCTGTGAAGACTTTGTTACTTTAATAAAGAAAATGAGGAACTTCTTTCTAGATCTCTGTTTCTTTCACTCTCACAAATGTCTCTAAAGAGAAGAGACAGACATCTCTATGGGATTGCCCAGCTTCTCCATTTCCACCAGTTCTCTTTGGTTGGGAACAGCCTGACTATCAACAGAGCCAGGGCATGTCTAGAGCATTTTCGTCTGTGTATCAGCACTGGGCAATGTCAATACTGTCAACACGTCAACAATTCATGGCATAGATGTGGAAGATAACACAAGGACAGACTTTGAATGTCAAACCCAGGCCCCTCAAGGGCTGGAAGCTGGGAGCACACCAGCCTGAGAGATGCACCAGTCACTCACCGTGCTTGCAGACCCTACTGAATTCTCAACTCACTGTCATCTCTGAACTCCCACCTTGCAGGTTATTTCCTAAAACTGATTAACTTCACTTTTCCTCTTTGAAAGGCAGCGTTCTCCAGCTCCTGCTGAGTTTTCACCTTCACATTTAATCTCTGGTTTGAAAAGAATAATATAGACCTGCACTCACCTGCTGAAAAGGTGCAAATCTCTGAACGCAAATTACCCACAAATTGCCAAGATACCAGAATCAGCTGCTACAGCAGGACAGAGTTAGAGGTGAGCAGCGAAATCTGCCCACAAAGTCTGTTAAATCAGCTTATGCTGATTTTTTGTTAGTTGTACACAGGACATGCTTCCAATGCCCTAGCTATCCTGTTGTCAGTACCTGCACTGACCAGCTGAAAGCGTCTGATGGTACCAATAATTTTGGGGGGGGGGGGGGGGAATTACAAGGTTAGTATACCAGATCTCTCTGGAAATAATTGCATTAAATATAAAAAAGGTTATATACAGTTTCCTTTGTCCCTTCTCTCCCCACAGGCTGTTGGCTTATGATCACTCCTTGTACCTACCCTGTAGCTGATTTCATTGTTTATTCCTAGCTCACCCTCCAGTGTGCTTGGGGCCCTGTGTCTTAGCGAGTGACTCCCCATTCCCTTTCTAAGTTCAGAACCTTTCTGGCTAACATCTGTGGTGACACATAACACAAAAAGACAGCTTTGGGCACAGGGTGTGCAGCCTTTACTGGAGAGTACAGTCTGCGGTTTGGCGGTACCATTTCTGGAAGATTAAGTGATTAAGCCTAACTAAAAGTGACTAACGGGGATGGATCTTTTTCTGTCAAATGTGTGCAGTTTTCCACAGAGCAGCTCCAAGGTTGTGAGTGAAGGTGAACAGCTCTGCTTCTAAAGACTCCTTAATTTTAAGAAATTCAAAGAGCAGGCATGACACTTTGTTCTGTGACTTTCTTAAACCTATACCCTACTTCACATCCTTTCATGAGCCATCATCTTTCATATTTAAAACAGATGTAATGGAAGTTGAAAGAAGACAGAGGAGATGAGAAGTACAAGTCTCTGCAGATGTAAGGTATAATTTAGCAAAGTACCATTTTATCACCCAATCCTGCCAGGTCCTCAACACATCCTGCAGGGTACGGACTCCTCTGTTCATCTTGTGAGCAGCAGGGATTGAGAACACTCCAGTCTTTTTCTGGTTGCTTGAAACTCCCTAGTGTTGGCTATTTATTCTGCAGTTGCATGCATATTTATATGGCTAAAGCCTTGAGAATCTTCATAAACTGATTAACAAGCCTGTGTGTTTTGCAATAAACAGTATCTATTTAGCCATTCAAACTGATTCAAAAACCCCCATGTTCAGACTATCTGATGAACATGGATAAAATAGGGAGATCCAAAAGAGTATGCTTTATTTACAGGTCTTGTGTAAATATAGAGGGGAAAAAAAAAAAAGGGACTGGATAAATATACTAACAAAGTAGTTACAAAACTGTTTTCATTAATAACATATTAAATCAGTTTTATTTCTAGAAAACATCCAAAGTAAGCTAAAAGCTATGCAGGCAGCTGGCTGAATTTCTCCTGGAGGGTTTGAATGGGACTTCAGGCTAGTGCTGAATTTCACTCTTGTGAATAAATTCATGTATTATCTCTTGGAAAGCAATGTTTTTCAGGGTGGAATAAAGCCTATTTAGCAAATTATTATTTTTGCTTTTTAAAACTAAATGGCTGTTTATTAAAAAAGAGAGATGCTGAAATTAAAATTTTTCCTCATTACCTGAGGCATAATCAAANAAAAACCCCCATGTTCAGACTATCTGATTAACATGGATAAAATAGGGAGATCCAAAAGAGTATGCTTTATTTACAGGTCTTGTGTAAATATAGAGGGGAAAAAAAAAAAAGGGACTGGATAAATATACTAACAAAGTAGTTACAAAACTGTTTTCATTAATAACATATTAAATCAGTTTTATTTCTAGAAAACATCCAAAGTAAGCTAAAAGCTATGCAGGCAGCTGGCTGAATTTCTCCTGGAGGGTTTGAATGGGACTTCAGGCTAGTGCTGAATTTCACTCTTGTGAATAAATTCATGTATTATCTCTTGGAAAGCAATGTTTTTCAGGGTGGAATAAAGCCTATTTAGCAAATTATTATTTTTGCTTTTTAAAACTAAATGGCTGTTTATTAAAAAAGAGAGATGCTGAAATTAAAATTTTTCCTCATTACCTGAGGCATAATCAAATCGTCAGCAATGATAATGTGGAACAGCAGTGTGCTAACTTTTGCTATCATCCCAGCTGGTTCCCCCCAATAAAAACCTCATGAGCTTCTTAGATGTGGCCTATGACCCAGCACAAGGTTAGAAGTGATCTGCTAAGGTGTATGAGTTGTTAGATCTCTTTCATTTGGACACAGAAATTAAATCCTGATCAGGAAAGAAGGCAGGAATTTGTCACTGCCTTTAGCATGACTGGAATTTCACTACTGAAGTATATAATGCTATGTTTCAGATTTCAGAAGCAAATGCTGAATCATTTAATTTTATCAATGTCTACAACTACAAATATAGAAAGAAAAAAGCTGAGAACTTTTCAAAGCAGTTTATAATGTTACAACAAGATTCTGTAGCTGAAAAGACATCTGGGCCTATTAAGGATAGAAACAAAGCATATGTGTTTAGTAGGGTTTGTGGTAAAATCCCTTATTAAGGACATTTTAAAGACTGGCTGTTTCATAAAAGTTTTGTTTTGATCAGGAATTAGTTCAGGGAATTCAATAGCTTGTGCAGTACAAAAAGTCAGAGTAGATGGTTTTAGGAGCTGTGGCTTTGTCTGTCTATAACTGATCCATCAATTAATCAAACTGGACTAAACGTAAGGGCAGTTTCCCGGTTAATGCTAATTCACTCATAAAACGGATACATTATTGATTACTATTTTAAAATACACTCAGTATGTAATTGAAGAGTCCAGACCTTTGAGCTAGACATCCACTTTCTATACTGAGCTAGGATATGGAGTAATAGCAGTCCTCACACATATGATGTGCTACTCGGCTAGTTGATTATATACTGCTTTTAATAAAGCTAACTGGATATTCTAATTCCATTCCTGCTGTCCACAGATCTACAGCAGGTCATGATTAACACTTAGCTCAGTAGTACAGAGTGACAGCATATTTTTCAACAGCTGAACCTGTTTTAATTGCTCAATCTTTCCTTGTAAAAGGTGACATTTTAACTAATTCAAATAATGTTGCTTCAGAAAGATACATTATTTTTGCAGTGGCTCAAATAGTTTCATCATGAGAATGTTAAAGATGTTAAAGATATGCAACTGAGTATAAAACACATTTATATGGAACAGCTTATTTTTAGGGCCCTGAGAGCACGAATAGGTCTTAATTCCTCTGGCCAACCTCCTTGGGGACTCCACCTCAGAACCCCTGCACCTCATCTCCTGCTGTCCCAGGCATAGTCTTTGGATCTGGTTCAACTCCCAGCTGCACCTGGAGTTGGTTGTCAATGGACCTGTTTCTAGCACATAGCTTTGTTTGTCCAGCTGAGCCCTTGTGGGACAATGATGCAGCCGGTGAGGGATCCACCTTAAGAACAGGGTGAGGTTAGTTTTTGGGGAGTTGCATCATTTTACGCACTAGATTACTTCCAAATTCTGGTTTTTTGAGGTGCTTCAAAACTGAAAATGTGATAGGGTTAAAGCAAATGTGGACACATCTTTGCTGCTGCTCTGGTGGTGTGCTGATCAGCTGTGACATAGCTCATTTACATGCCAACAGCAGAGAAGGACCCAAGCACCCAGCTTGAGGGAGGTGATGCTGGGAAAATGCCTCACACCTCAGCACTGCTTTTAATACACCTTGTGGCTGCCACCCGGTGTCCACGATGAGGCAGCTTACATTTTTCTGCAAATTAAATCTTGCCATGCTTATTTTCTGTACTGTTATTTTAATGTTTCTACTTCTACTTAGTTGAAATGATCCAGAGCAAAAGCCTGGCTTGGAATATTAAAATTGAATAGCTACGAACTACTGCTGCTGTTTTAATTTAGGACTAGATTCTCAGTTCAGTGACACAGGAGTAGTTTTAGCTCTGCCACATGCTGCATTCTTAGTAAGATTAAAATCTAGTCATTTCATCACAATCCTCCTGGATGAATTTTTGCTTTAATTTTACTTACTGACATTCTTGAAGCACTTTTGCAGGCAAATTTCTTGTTTCAAGTTTCCTTCTTCAATGTACTTTTTTTCTGCTTAACTGATTTAATTTTGGTCTTTAGGCTCCAACTGATGTGTTTAGACTAAAAGCATCTTACTAATGATGTACTGTACAAACACTTTAACACAAAACAAAGACACAGATGCTAATAATAGAGATTACAAACTTTAGATGCTTACATCAGTCTACACTGCTCAAGAACTATAAGGGGCACTAAAAATATTTCCATTTGCTTTTGCACTTCTAGTTGTGAAAGGAATATTCTCTTAGTGCTGTGTCAGGGTATTGTGCAACCAAGAATTCTATGCAAATCACTTGGGCACAAAGCTGTAGCACTTTTTTTCAGTACAAGCAGCTTTACTGGTTACCCTTGGGTTGCATTTGGAGTTCAGTAATGCTTAGTAATTCTAAGACAGGATTTCTTACTTTGCATAAATTCGGTGTTTTCATGCTGTTGGAGGTTTTGTTGCATTCACAACGTGGCTGTCGCTGTCATATCCAGTCTTCATGTTGCTTCTTTGATGATTATTATAAAGAGAAGCCAATTCCTTATGATAATTTTTCATTAATTCCATTGGATATTTTGGCTCAGACTACAGGGTATTTATCCTAATACACCAGGAAAGCATGGCCAGCTTTCTAGCCTGTGACTTGTAACCTAACTCTGGAGCCCACTAGGCTGTCCAAAGCCCTCTGCTAACTCTTAAGCTGTCCCAGCTGCTGAATTGACCACTTCTGGAGGGCCCCTCACCGTAAGTGATCTCCTACCAACCTCATTTTCTCACACCACTGGAGGAATGGGTCACCCAAGGATTCCTTTGCCATCACAGCCCTACAGCAGATGGTGGAAACCAGGATGGGTGGTGGGCAAACCTGAATGGCACTGGGCTTGCACCTGTTGAATCCTGGCTCAGTTACCAAGCAGGCCAGGACACACCTGCTGTGATCCGAACAGCAAAACCGCTCTTGATTGAAGCACTTTGTCATGCTGACACTCTAAATAGGGTGATGTGTGGGACAAACTCCCTTCCCCAAGATCTGGGCCTCAGGTAGGTTCCCACCAGGTCTGTAAGTGGGAGTGGGCTGCCCTCTCCAACGCGAGGGAGGCCGTGGGTTGGGCAGCTCTCCCAGCACGCCTGCTAGGCGAGATTTCAAGGCCCTGCGAGCCAAAGCTACCACATCCCCTCCGAGCACAGGCCCTGCTGTCGCAGCGCGACAAGGACTTCCCGGGTGCGCTGGCTGCCCTCCCCGGTCACGGCTGGCTAATCCCCCGCCGCCCGGAGGAGGCGCTCCCCGCGCCGCACGGCGGGCAGGGGCAGGCAGCGGGGCAGGCGGCAGCGGCTCTCCGGCGCCCCGCAGCGCGCCACAACTCGGCTGGCCGCGGCCTCCCCGGGCATACGTGGGCCGGGAGAGGAGCGTGGTGGAGCCTTGCCACGTCGCCCGTTTCCTTTCATCGCGGCAGGATGCGCTCTGAGGCAGCGCCGCAGCCGGGCGACCTGGAGAGATTCGTCAGTGCCGGCAAGGGTCGGGGGCTGAGGGCGCGACGGCGCTACGCTGTGGGGGAGCTGCTCTTCAGCTGCCCGGCCTACGCCTCCGTGCTGACCGTCAGCGAGCGCGGCAGCCACTGCGACGGCTGCTTCGCCAGGTAGGGCCTGGGGCGGGCCCGGGGTGCGGCGGCAGCTCGGCAGGCGACTGCAGCGAGGCCAGCCCCACGGCGGCTTCTCGCGGTTCGGCTGGCGGCGGCCCGCCCCAAGGCGGCGGCTCGGCCCACCCGCGTCGTGGCCGTGTCTGTGGCATGCAGGCCACGGCTCCACGAGGGGGCCCTCGCCTCGGCCCCGCCAGTACTGAGCACGGCACCCATGCCCCATAGAGGGCTTGCTGGGGGGGCTCCGGCGGGCTCTCTGGGCTGAGCTCTCCCCTTCCTCGGCTCTTGGTTCTAAGGCGGCAGCGCCATGACGAAGCTGTTAGCTCTGAGCAGGTTTTCCTTGCTTAACAGTTCAGGAAAAAAGAAACAACTTCGGCGCTTAATGTGGTGTGGGAGTTAGGTATACGTGTGTAACCTGGCTCAATGGGAAGTTTCATCCATCCACCTAGTTTTGTTGTAATGTAACGTTCACGGATTTTAATAAAGTTTTGACAAGGGAGAAAGGGTCTGCAAGTGCCTAATTCATGCTTTGCATTTCCGTGGTGCGAATGGAACGGATACGGATTTGTAATGACATAGACCAAAATACCTGCATATTTCTGCTTCTCCATTGAAACCTTCAGGGCAAAGCACAGGCAGAGAGATCGATTGTGGGGCTGTGAGCGTTTAGACTCGAGTGACACGTTTGTTGACAGCAGACCTGCTGTGGCACAGTTCGTGGCTCCCACGCTGAGTTTTCTGGGTGCTCACCACCAGCTGCCCAGCTCACCTGTGCGGAGGAGCCACCTGAGCTGCTCTGTGTATTGCAGTGGTTGCCATTAATGTCTCCATGTCAGCTGCTGACTCCTGGCAGTTTATTGAAGAATCACAGTCTTCACCTGGTTATAAATTGGAGCAAATCTTAGTGTTTGCCTCAGTAAAGGAAGTTGGGCTTTTGCTATTTTTTTATCAATATGTAAGTATTGCTTGCATGTGTAGACTGAGGAGAATATAATTGCTACACTCTAGTAGCTGTCACCTTAACTCAAACTCATGCCTTTCTTCTTACTTTTCTCATTATTTACTGAACTGACTTACTCCTGTTGTTGCCTATGAGATTTATTTATGGATATTAGGGAAAAGATGCTTACTAAAAGAGTGGTCAGGCGTTGGATAGGTTGCTGAGGGAGATGGTAGAGTCACTGTGCCTTGAAGGCGTTTAAGAAATGTGTGGATGTGGCACTTCAGTACATGCTTTAATGGCCATGATGGTCTTAGGTTGATGGTTGGACTTGATGATCTTCAAGGTCTCTTTCAACTGAAGCAGTTTTGTTGTTCTGTGCTTCTATAATACAGTTCCTAGTGAAGTCAGTGAAGTGAGTCATGTTAATTTGATGAAGACCTGTAGAACAGAGGTGATTTTTTTCAATTTCTTCACACTAGTGGCTTTTCCTAGGCCCTAAGCTTTATGTTGTTTGTTTGGTGGGGATTGTCTGTTTGTTTGTTTGGGGCTTTTTTTGTGCCTAATGACAAATTCTGTGCTGAAGAAACTGACTCATTTGCTTATCCCATCCAGAAGATATCTGTATGTAAAAGGACTAGGGAACGCTTTCCATGCTCCACTGATATGAGGTAATGTTGTAAAGATAATAGTTGCCTCATGGAATAATATCTGAAGGTCATCTCTAGGAGCAGCGTGTTTTAAATGCTGCATGTTCTCCGTGCAAGCTTCTTTCATAGAGCTCTGGAGGAACACTGTCAGCAAGGAACATAGTGAATGCAGTACCATAGCAGTTGCAGTGAGGTAGTCTGAAACCTGTTTCACACTAGGGTAATGAGGTTCCACTAACAGGAAAAATATCTCTGTGGTGTAACACGATCTGCCAAGTACTCAGAAATGTATTTTGTGTCAGTGCCCTCTCGCATTAGCGCTGAACTAGCACATACTAGATTCTGAACTGAGCTTGTTGAACTTGCAGAGACTTAGGAGGAAGGTTGTGGGCTCAGCACTAGTCTCTGGAAGAGAAACTTTGCTAAGTGGTCACAGAACCATTGTAGTAAAATGAGAACGTGACTAGAATGTCGTATTTGCATCTCATGGTATGTGTTACTTTACATAGCTGCGCTTGAGATGCATACTGTCAGCAAGCAGAATCATAATGTCAGCCTAAACTCAGTCATGTTGTACCTTCTTTGCAAGAGCAGTCAGAGGATGCAAAGACTGCAAATGCCAGTGACCTTGAAGGCTTGCGCACTGTCATATTGTACAAGGACACATACCCTTGTTTTACTGGAATGATTTACCTCGGTTGAAGACAATTTTTTTGCCACTTAAACTGTAGAGGGTGCGTAGACATGTTGAAGTATTTGATACTAGCAGTATTGCTGTCACACCAAAATGTCACTTGTTAGGTAACACATGCTCTGCTTTTTTTATGGGATATGCCACAACACATGTACCTTGAAGCAGAAAAGGACCTTCCTTTTGGCCGTTGCCTGTGCTGGCATATATACCAATACAAAAAAAAAAAAGTGTGTGAGCCTTAGGTCACCTTAGAATACACAAATCTCAGAGCAGTTGCTAGCAGGACATTAACAGGCTATGTGGTGACTGGAGTTCCATCAGAACTAGCAGAGTAAAAGCAAAGGGCTAATACTGGCAAGCAAGTATACAAAGCAGTTGGAAAGTTTGGGAAAAAAAGAGTTAGCTGTGTGCCAGTGTGTGTCAGACAGCATAGAATACTATGTTTCCAAACCCAACAATTTATCAGGACAGCAGAGTGCTTTTGTGTAGTAACAGTTGTTAGGGAAAACTTGGTTTTGAAACTCAAAACAAATAAAAATGGTTCCTGCTATCAGGAGATGATGGTCAAGTTCTGAAGAAAGCAGAGTTTTCATTGTGAGATGTAAAGTATTGTGCAAAATGCGATACAGTATATATTTGTATTTCACAGAGATTGGTAGAACAGAGTAACTTCTGTTTTCTTTTTAAGGAAAGAAGATTTGTCCAAGTGTGGAAGATGTAAGCAGGCCTTCTACTGCAATGTGGAATGTCAGGTATGGTAATGCAATTTTTAGGGTTGGGGCGGGGGGGTGTGGGGAAAGGAAGATGGGGGATTGATGAACTCCATTTGTTATTTGTGTGGCATTGGTAGTCTTGTTTTTGCTGTGGTTAATAGTAGTCCAGCATCCCACAGATGCTGACCACTGAGATGTGCATTGGACAATTACAGAATTTGGATATGGTCTGCATGAGTCTTTCAAGATCAGTTGCCCTAGGGCATGGTACCACAGAGAGTTTGATTAGTGCTGCCTGTCAGCCCTCTAATTATGTCTGTATTACTTCTTTCTTTAAGGGCAAATCAGGTAATTTAACATTAGCTCACTAAACTGGTAAAAGAGTCTGTGTCTAATAGAAAAATCAAACCACTAAATATAACTTAAGGGGAGTTGGTTGCTTGGTTTGGTTTTGGTTTTGTTTTTTCAGAATCTTTGCAAATATTTTAGGTGGTCATAGCTAACAATAGTTAGCATTTGAGACCTACCATGCTTTTCCCTAATTCACTCATTCTGGCAACTTTATTCTTACTCTATACTTTGTTTTTTAAAAGCCTCAGAAAACAAAATATCAGTGTACACTGAAGTAGGGCAATATGAAGACATCCAAAACATTTGCATGTAGTTTTAATGCCACTTTTTTATTTCAAACTAGAATAAGCACCTTTCAGGGAAAAAAAAAATCTTGCCAGAACTAGTTATCTAGCCTTTGTGGGCTGTCAACTTGATATGGAAGAATTATCCAGTTTACGTATGAAAAACTCAAATGGGTTGCAAGCTAAATAATGAAAGCTATGTAAAATCTGTGATGCTGGGCTCAGAGTATGGAACAATGCTCGTGAAGGATTTGAGTCATCAAAGGTCTGGCATGCAGCTATGTGTGAGCTATAAATAATCCAAACCTTCTCCTGCACGGTAGCGTGCTGTTGAGTGTGTGTGTTGCATGCAAAGTGTTCTCCATTGTTGTTATCTGGACAGAGATGTTGCTGTTCATGCTGCTCAGTTCTCAAGCACTTGGGAGCTGGCTACTGCTTTGAATTCAAGGATCCATCTTGCTCTTCTGCTGCAGAAGCTGCAAAGCAATCCTGGGCCTCCCCATTCTTTTCCCTCCTACTGCTTTCCTAGATTCTTGCTTACTCATAGTGTCTTAGTGGATTGTGGGTGAACCAAATGGCCTTTTGGTTTTGAAGCACCAAGAGAACTCAGAATACATAAAAGGAATATTTTATTTTTACAGAATTTGTAATAGTTCACAGAATACTGAAAAACTGACAGCCAGCAGTTGGTAGGGGGAAAGAGAACACCTACTGTGTGAATATCCTTAAGGCTCTTCAGAGAAATCTAGATGAGGTCTAAAGACAGTGTAGAGAATTAATGAGAAATGCATATCTGTAAGAGATGTTTCTGTAAGACATTATTTCTTAGGAAGTTTTTAACTAGATGAGGGAAGGAAATACTTAAAGAAACGAGTTCATTGAGTGGTTTGTTCTTTTTACCTGAGATTGAGTTTCTTCTCCTGCCATACAACATTTGCAGTGGTTTATGAAGTAGTTAAGCAAGATGTACTGAAGCAAGAAAGCCTAATATTTTTTGCCAGGAAAAACAGCTATTGCGTATCATGGTGGAACTAGTAGAACTTCTTTCTGATGATCCACAGTCCTTTGCTTTTACTTCTAAGCCCCTACTTCAGTCCATTCCTCAGTGTCCCGACTTTCAGCTTTTACTTGAAGAACAAGGAGAGGATTTTTCTGTCTTTACCCTGAGTAAAATTCTTGCACATATTTTGCTTTCTTAATTAATGTTATGCTTTAGCGCAATGACTAACCTGCCTGCTCCCCCAACAAAGCAGTGAGTGGAAGAGTTACACACAAAGCTTAGGGTTGAGATAGAGATAAGAGTTTAATATGAAATGTTATAATCACAATTCATAGTTACCTTAGCTAATAATCTAATCAATCCAATAATACAGTGCATGATTACCTTAGCTTAGCCTGTTTGCAGAAGCAGCACAGTGAAATACACAAGGGGGAAAAACCAGCATAAAACACAAAACCCAAACCAGCAGCTAGCCGACTCCCACCCATTCTACTGCCGTGCCTCCAGAGAGCTGCCTGCGCCCAAGAACCTGGAACCCAGAAGCAGCAACCAGAAAAGGAAGCATACCATGTTGCAACCTGAACTTCAAACCCTGTAATACTTCGCTCCAGTTAACACTTTCATTTTTGAAGCTGACATGACTGCAGCATGGTATGAATAACAGCAGCAGGTTTGATGCAATCCATGGCAATTAGATTTTTAATTTAAATATATGTAGTTGCTTATTACAATATGCAAGTAGTATAAAATGTAAATAAAAACATAAGTGGGTGTTGTGGTGGTTTTGGTTTTTTTTTTTCTCTAGTGGGACATAGAATAAAAAAACTGCTGAAACTGAGTGTTTTTAAAAAGACTGCAAGAGATGATGCTTAATTGTCTGATAAGTTAATGAATTAACATTTTTTTCTACCCGTTGGTGTGTAGTATGGTGCTTCAGATATAAAGGTATCTTTTAGATGTTGTGATGTCTAGACAATTATATGACAAGCACAGATACCACTTCAATCTTACTGGCTTTTGACTCCTTTACTGCTATAGCATTATCCTCCATGTTTTGAGCCCTTATGAGTCAGTCTGAGGAATTTATGAATGTTGCAAAGATTGAAGTTTTGACATTCAAAGTTAACTTCAAGCATAATATTCTCCACTGACTGTACGTGCTGCACAGACAGCCTGCACTGCATCTTCAACCCTGTCTTGTTCAAAGGCACTTTTCAGCCTTTCAGTAGTTCAGCAATTCTTTATCAAATCCAGAAAGGACATTTGTGCCTTGATACTGAACGTGTAACACTAAGATACACAGTAAATGTGTCCCTTTTGCCTCCATGGATGTGAGGCTTCTTCATGGAACACTTATAAAAGGGCAGGGCTGTACTTGAGCATTGTGATGCTGCTATTAATTTGAATTCTTAAAATTGATTTTCTCAGTAAATCCATGTTTTCTTTGCTCAGTTCAGCTAAAAATTACAAGTACCCAACATGTGTGATGTGGTATGATTTCATGTGTTGGTTAGTACCTTCTTACTCAGTTACAAGGTACAAGTGTACCTTGTATTTCAGTTTGACAACAGTTTATCAAGTGAAGCATACTGTATGGGATAGGAAACCAATTTTATTTTTTAGCTTACTGTTTTCTTGCTCAAAGACCTGTTATGCTACAATTCATAGGAATTCTTTCTAGTAGTGGGGAAAGATGGATCAGGAGACGAGAAAGGTGCCAAAGTGTGCAAGAAAGCAGCAATTTTGAAAAAAAATCTTTTTCAGAATTAGATTTTATAACTGCAGACAGTATCCTCTCTAGTGTGTTTCTGCTGAATGAGGTTTGGTTGTTTGGGGTGTTTTTTCAGAATATTGAGGTTATTGAAACTCGAGTTGGTGACATTGCGTGTATTTCCCTCTCTGAGCCGTATAGTATCCTTGTTTTGAGAGTCTTAAAATAATTTCCAAGCAATTAATGAATGAAGCCTCAAAACAGCCTTTGTGGCTTTTCTTTTTTTGTACATTGGGTGTATGTACATAAGTACACATTGGCTTGCTCAAGATACTCTTAAGTGCTAAAGAGCTCACCCAGTGCCGTAAGTTCAGCTGTCTGATGCATTGACCAGGCCCTGCTTTGCAGCATAATTCCTTTGTCCTGGTTGCTGGAAATAGTGATTTAACACCATAGTGTGAGTGACTGAACGTGGAGGAAGACAAACTCTTACAGTGATAGAGTAGCTGTTTTACCTGGAACTCTGTTTGTACATGTATATACGTGCAGAGCAGCCCTAACACAGTTCCCTTGGTGCTAATATGTCTTTTGTCTGCTATGGTCTATCATTTTGCTTTTAAGATAGCTAACCTTAAGTTTGGCCTGTGTTAAGCTGGATATTTGCATAGACATAGATTCAGGGCTTGGATGCAGAGTACATGAGAGTGGAAGTTGTCTTCACTGGCTGTCCTTGCTGCTTCAGATGTTTTGTGGTTGATAGGATCTAGCCTGGGTTTGCTAAGTCTTTCTTTTCCCAGCCTCTGACCCAGTTCTTTTAAAAAGATTTGTGATTTCCAGGTGATTCATACTGTTCTACTCTCTGCTGTTGCCTCCTCAAAGCACAGACCTGTTGTTACAGTAGTAGTGGCCTTGACTCGTTCAGGCCTTGACTTGTTGATAATTTTAGACGAACAGGAGACCTGTGCTTATTTTTTTCTTCTCAGAAATTAGCTGCTGAAACACTTTGAAAAGAGATCTTTTAGAGAGTTAGTTATTGGTTGCAATTGTGGAACCAGTGAACTGGAGCCAGCTACTGGGGCTCCTCTCTCTGTTATTTTATGCATAGCTATTCCTTATCCCAGGCAGAGTGGAGGTCAGCTAGCCAAAGTGCAGAAAGAGATGTTTTTGTCATGACTGGAGGAAGGAGATACAAGGACGTTTGTTGTGACATAGGTTTTTGGTTTTGGTGGGGTTTTTTTGGTGGTTTTTTTTTTTGTGATTTTTTTGTTTGTTGTTTTTAGTATTCTGGGATTGTTTGTTTGTTTTAATGCTGAGCTATACTACACTGCTCTGGGAATTAATCCAGTAGCCCTGAACGGGAATACTGGAATTATTTTGAAGAACTTGCTGGAGAAGATTATTTTAATGCTTTGATGCAAAAGACATAAGCTTTAAAGAACTTCCTTTCCAAAAATGTTGTCAGTCATTCCTAAATGAAGAGAAAAATACTAAGAATGTAATGAAAATAGGAAGAAAATATTGATGTGGCATTAGGGATTCAGCTAGAACAATGCTACCTGTTATAATTCAAACCACTTAGAGGAAAAAAATGTGGAAAAGAATGCAAAATACAGTCCTGCTGTGATCGCAGGGAAATCTGCTGTCACAGTGTTTCCGTCCCAGGTATTACTCAGTCATCAGTACTCTCTTGTCTTGTGATGTTTCAGACTTTTATCTCATTTTGCACTATTCAGCCTTATCTTGTCCCTGTAACCTCCCCTACTCGTTCATATAACTCAGTATGATTCTGCCTGAGGAAAGATTTTAATTAACAATGTGTAAAGAATAAAGAGAACAAACAGATTTTTAAAAACACTGCTTTGAGACAGGCACGTGATTTTGCATTTTGATTTTTGGTTTCAGTGAGTAACCTCCTCTGTTTATTTAACTGGTGTGTGTGTGGATGTGGGTCTTAACAAAACTTCAGGTCATCAAACACCCAGCAGTCAGGTTGAAGTTGGTGGGTGTCATAGGTGTGCAAAAAGGGGCGAGACAAAGTGTTCCCCTCTGTCTCTCAGCCTTTGGCCTGTGAATTCCTATAAAAAGACTATTGGGAATTTGCCCGAAAAAGGACTTGGGGCATACATAGGAAACAGACCTCTTGGGGGATGCATTTTGTAGTATGACAGCTGTAGGACAGTTGAGAGTGTAATTTCACATGACATGATTACAGTGTAATATACTATTTTGGTTTTCCTGATCTGTATTGCCATGTCCTCTTAGCACGTTTACACTGGACCTTCTTTCAAGTGGCCTGTACATTGGGTTTTTTGGAAGTACCAAACTGAAGTGTCAAGGACAATGAAGTTGACATTGTGAGGGTTGAACACCCTTACAGTGTTGCACTGCTTCATACCCTATATGAGGCTGGGATGAGTGTTCACTTTTCTTTTCCTGATAAACCTAAAAAAACCTGTACTTGTGGGAGGTGTCTCTGCCTATGGCAGGGGGTTGGAACTAGTTGATCTTTGAGGTCCCTTCCAACCTTACCATTCTATGATCCTGACTATGATTCTATGATCCTGCACCTGGGTAGGCACAATCCCAAGCACAAATACAGGCTGGGTGAGGAATGGCTGGAGAGCAGCCCTGAGAAGGACCTTGGGGTCTGGGTTGATGACAAGCTCAAAATGAGCCTGCAGTGTGTGCATGCAGCCCAGACAGCCAACCGAGTCCTGGGCTGCATCAAGAGNTCTGTGCCCATGGCCATTTTCAATGGAAGAATTTTTCAGTGTACTAACTTTGAAATTAGCAATCTCAGCTTTTGTTCTGCAAAACCTTTAAATAAGTGAAACAACCAAGACAGGAGATACTGGGGGTCCCAATACAGATTTGAGATGCCCTGGGTTGTTCTACCTGACCTCCAGCTGTAGCTCACAAGGGACAGATCTCCCGATACAATTCTATCATATCTGCTGCTTCTGGGTAGATGCTTGAGAGAGCCCAGGGTGTCTGAAATGGCTCTTGCCACCAGTGGTTAGGAAGCTGAGGGATGATGTGTTTCTTCTGTTCCTGCCACTCAATCATTCTGATGAGCTATGTTGGTTTTAAAAAAGGAAAGAAAATTTTTTTTTTTTTTGAGTGGGATAAGACAGGGTCTGTGATACTGAGTGGATCACAGTAAGGGGAATTAAGAGCTTTCTGGAGGCTACACAAAGTTGTTCAAGTTTTCACTTTTGGTCACTTATAATTTTGTGGCCTTTGTTGTGATTGCTACTGTTTTCTACAAATTTAGTCTGAAAGCAAAATTGGATGCTCACTGTAGAGGCAGAACACTATAGGCCTTTTGTAACACAGTGCTGTAAATGTGTGTCTGGGATAAGATACAGAAATAAATGTGCATTTTTCAAATGTGGAAATTTTGAGTGAAGTAATTCTCAAAAAAGAAGTTCACTGCAGTCTGAGAGCAGCCCATATCAGTCTGTTTGCCTATGCAGTGTTGATCTGTGATGCTGTGCTCATCTTGGAAAGATTCTGTTGCTTTGGTGGTAGAGTGCCAAAAGCTGGTGGCATGTGCCATGACTCCAAGTGTTAGTGAGTGTTGAGCTAGGAATATGGTAGACATTCTTAACTAAAATGTGTTTGGTTTTATTACTGTGTTTTCACTGCCTAGCTGTGTTCTTATTCTACTACATTTAAGGAAAAAATCTGATAATTCTATTCAGTAGGTCTGGTTTTGACCTTACTTATACCGATTCTTACAGTGTTTGTGAATCCATTGACTTCAGACACATTACTCCTGATTATACCAGGGTCATCTCATAATGAGGGGCCAAGGCATTAAATGGAAATGAACCCAATAAAGCCATCAAGCTTAGACCTACCCTGTCCTCGTGTGCTTGATCTGAACAATAAGAACTGGTGATTTATAAATCATGTTGTCTGTTTGCTTCTTTGTAATTTAATTCTTTCTTTCCGTTGACTAAATGAAGATGTTCTGACCTCAGCTCATCCCTTGTGAATTTGTTTGAAAAAAAGCAGGATTGCTGTACCCCTTAAATGTGACTCAGGCTTTTGTTCAGCTTCAGTGAGCGTCATCTTATTTTTTTTAAAGGAAACACATTTCACTTGACCTCTAGGATCTGGCAGGACTTGCTGCATCCTCTTTTTCATCACTTTATATTCATGGTTTATGTGTTTTTAAAATGTTTTTCTGCATTATCAGAAGGAAGACTGGCCAATGCACAAGCTAGAGTGCTCTGCCATGTGCACTTTTGGGCAGAGCTGGAATCCCTCGGAGACTGTGAGGCTAACAGCAAGGATCCTTGCCAAACAGGTGAGCAGGAGGTTACACTTGGGACTTAGGCCAGGAAAGACAGGAAGATGAACATTGACCGACAGTAACTGTCCTTGCAAAAGCACATTCATACAGGCTTCCTTGTGTACAGAGAGGTGTTATCCAGAGCATGGGCAGCTGAAGGAACTGGCCACCAGGCCACTGCAGCAGTATCAGGGCTGCTCTAGTCCAGCAGAAGACTTTTGGGGAAAGATGCAAAAGGCTAGTTAGTGAGCTTTTAAACTGTGTAGTTGGAACTTGGGGTCAAGGTACTGTTGAACAGTCTGGAAAAGATTACTGATGGTTTCACAATGTGCATGGTGTTTCAGCCTACATTCTGGTGGTTTGGAGCTCATGGTTGCATGTGTGGCTAGCACCAAGGCCACACTAGGGAAGAGAATGATGAATGAGACTGAGTATATGTGATGAAATTGAGGAATGCATCTACTGTTACCTGGCTGCAGGCAGTGACATCTTCATGAAGTAGTGTTTTCCAGCTGTACTTGTATAGTGTTGTTCAGCATGCAACTCCTAGCACCTTTTGTAAGTCAAGAACACCTGTGAGGTATTCAGGTATAAATGTATACAATTACTGCAGTAACTAATGAAAAACAGATTGAGAGAGAAATCTCTGGCCCTTTGGAGAAAAAGAATAGTATCAGTAAGGAAATAAGATTGCAATGTCAGCCTCCATTTCAGTGTTCCCTAACTGCATGGATACTGAGGATAGCACAACTGCTTGCAGGGAAGGGACAGGATTTGTGAATTTCAAGGTTATTATGCTGTGTATCTTTGTAGAGCTATAAACTCCCTACAAAAACACATTCTCTTTGAAGTGTATTTGTGTGATTGAGGTCTGCTTATGTGGCAAGGGCAGCCTGGATACTATATAGTGAGATTTTGGTGGCCTGCTGGGAAGGTAGCTGCATACTTGCTGTGTGTGTAGATGTGTGTGTGAATGTATGTGTGTGTAACTTAATTAAAGCCTGGTTTAGTGGTGATCCACAAACAAAATCGGATGTTTAATGACAAAAAGTCATTGGAATAAATTTGTGCTTTTATTGCTTACAGGGAGCGGGGAGAACTCTACATGTCATATAAAAGCTAAATATGCAAACCATAGTCCCTGAACCTCAGCTGCTGGGCCACCTGCAAAGCCATATTTAATGGCCAAGATTACAAAGAAGTGGCCTTAGGCCAACAATGGAGCATTGCTTTTGAACTCTGTCAACAGTCAGTTTATTCACTTTCCTCAAAGTGAAGCCTGTCTCCTGCCTGCTTGCTATTGTTAGCAGCTTTCTGGGTGTCTAGAACAAAGAAAATGACATATTTAAAATACTGTTCCATTTATGTATATAAATTTGATAGGAGTTAATATTTGGCTGCCTAATTTGATGCAGAGAAATATTTCTATGGCTTTACTAAGGGCAGTCAATTTAACTCACTGCTGTTCATGAACATCTATACTTTCCATATAGTGTGGGTTTGGATTTGCTTTACAGGTAGGAGTTCTCAGCTTATGAATGAGTAGACAAAAGTGCCAAATAGAAACATTAAAATTTTCTTGGTGTGTTTTTTTTTTTCCCCTTTATTGCTAGAAAACTAACCCTGAAAGAACACAATCAGAGAAGCTGCTTGCTGTAAAAGAGTTTGAATCACGTAAGTAAAAAAGGCTCGCAGGTAAACAGAGGCAGTTATCTATATTCATGATTTGCTTCCCCCTGGTTCCCCTCCATCAAAACCTTCCAGAGCATCCCACTCCTGTTGGAGGAAGTAAACAAAGAGAATTGTTACTAGGTTTTTGAAAGTGCAGTGCTCTTCTTTTTGTTTTTTTTTTTAGTTGTTTGTGGGGGCTATGAAACAAGGGTGAAAACCTAGACAGAATTAATTATGTAGCATACATCCATCTCATGGCTTTTCTGGTACTCTAGTGTCTTTTGAGAATTGTAATGTTGTAAAATTAAAATAGCTGGTATTTGTTACCAGGAGGCATAAAATCAGAGACAGCACAGTTGCTTGATGGTGACAGTGACTAAGGGGCTAATTGCAGAACCTCTGGACTGTGCTTCAATATCTGTCACTGCCAGTCAAATCTGACATGTTATGTATGATTGTGTTGAAATTCCACGTCCTAAATGCTCCAAAATAATCCAAGGAGATCACAGAATCACAGAATTAACCAGGCCAGAAGAGACCTCTAGGATCATGGAGTCCAACCTATCACCTAACCCTTCTAATTAACTAAACCATGGCACTAAGTGCCTCATCCAGCCTCCTTTTAAACACCTNACATGAGGCAATGGCTTGCTTTTAACTGGAAGACTACTGTTTAGGTCTGGTTAGGCAGAGTTAGAAGTCAAACAAGTAAGGGACTAGTGACTGTGCTGGCATAGAAAGCAGTGCTCACTGGTCTGTTGTTTACACCATGGTATAGTATGGAAGGAGACAGTAGTTTTGCCTATTCACGTTTCACACGCTCATGGCTTCCAAAACCCTCTAGAAAATGATGAATAAGTGCAGTCCTTGCTAGGACCTCAGATGGCAGAGTCACCAGGCACAGCAGTATTACAGTCTTGTTTCCTGAACAAAAGCTTCTGTCACAGCTGTTGGGAGAACTAGGGAAATAAGAGGGGGAATGTCAACATTCAACCTTGCCTAAGGCAAGGGTAATTTTTACAGGTAGGTTGTTAGGATTAAGATTGAAGAAGATAGGTAAGTGCTGAAGTAACTTCTATGTATTCTGCGTTGCGGCTTGTCTTCAGTAATTTTTTACTTTGGGAGATAAAAAGCTGAAATGTTTTTTCTATTGCATTGTCCTCCTTGTCCTCTAGGAGCCCCTGTCTTGTTTCTGGTTTAGTTAGTAAGAATCCCTGTTCCTTTCCTCATCTCTTAGCCCAACTTTGCAATGTTCAGCAGTTGCCTTGTGCATTGCAACACCCTGCCCAGGAGAGGAAAAGGCACCTGGCTGTCTGCTCAAAATTTCTTATTTCTGATTTGTCCTCATAAAATTATCATCTTTTTATAATTGCCCCATTTAATTTTCCTCATTATTTTTGTGACTCTTTTGTCATTTACATCTGCTCTTAGATTTCGTTTCCCACTTTCTTCCCCTGTTGTGCAGCCTTTCCTCTTCCTGCATGTTTTTATCTCCTATTGTTTTGAGTTGAAGGGGGGAACTGGTGAGTTGCTGTCTTTCATGGAGCAGGAGAGAGCTGGTGACACTGCCACTGTGAGAGAGAGGATTATGGAAGAACTTTCCAGCACTCTCTTCTAGAGGAGAGAGAAGGTGTCTGTAGTGTATGTTCTGTCATCTGTCTTGCTCTGCAAGGCCCAGGCAGGCAAAGTTTCAGTGGCCGCAGCTTTGGCTAGAACCTGTCACTGGCCTGAGAGTCTCTGAACAAAGCCATGATGTTTCCCCTTCTGTTCCTGCTGTCTCCTGTTGCCCTCGGATAATCTGCAGATTAAACACACCTCTGTTGATGGTCACCTCCCAGCCCATGGAGACATGCATTCTCCAGCATTGTTTCTTACCTCCTGAAGCAGGTGCCTGCAGTTGGTCAAGTCGATTGCACTCCTGGGCACCATCATGTTACCCTCTTCTTGCCACAGAGGGAACCCCTGGTGACTAGTGCCAGCGTTGCTGTCAACCTTTGTTGGGTCCCTGTCACAGATGGCCAAAAATAGTTAGGGCCTCAGTGCAGGGAAAAACATAAGTCTTTTAAAAGCAGAGACAAGAAGCCTCCCTTAGCAGGAGGCCAGGCTGGTATGTGCTGCTAAGGATTAGGTCCCTATGAGGAAGTTTCACTATGCAAAGCATGCTTCTTTAAGAAGCCTCATGTTGAGTGTGACTTCATGGCACAGTAGGCGGGACCAGGTAGCTCACAATATCATGTTAGGCAGCTGAGGATAGCTACCCATGCTTGATAAGCTTCCAGAGAGTCAGGGCTGGCTGGTCTGTTTGCTGGCATTGACAAGTGTACTCTAAATACTGTAACCCATCTCCCAGAAAAAATAAATTTGTGTCCAGTTACCTGATGATAAAATCTGCTTTGTAGTCCTGCATGTTCTTGTAGCCCACGTGTGGCTTTGGCAGAAGCAGCATCGCGTTTGTGGAAGGACAGACACTTCTTGCAGTACTTCCATGTAGCTGTTTTGTCGAAGGGTTTCTGGTTTAAGTCTGGCTCTCTTCTAACCTAAGGCAGCTGCAGTGCACGGGGGAGTGTTCCTTTTACTGAAATGGAATGTATTCTTTGTCCGCAGACCTTGACAAACTAGACAATGAAAAGAGAGAGCTGATTCAGAACGACATTGCTGCTCTTCATCATTTTTACTCAAAGCACTTGGAGTACCCTGACAATGATGCCCTTGTAGTTCTCTTTGCACAAGTAAGTTGGCTAGAACACAGCCTGCTTAGGTGGATGGTGCTACAGGAGTTCAGCCTTTGTGAAAGGGGAAACATTTTAACAGTAATGGAAATGGTGGCTCTTTGCTAATCCTAAGGAGAGCTGAGTGTGCTGGATGGAGAGGATCCTCTTCCTTGAGCTGGACATGGCCCATTTCAGTAGAGGAGAGAGAGACTCTTGTCTGCAGTCCTTTTATGAGGTGCTTTGAAGAAAAGGGGAAAGAGTCTGTTTTAGACCCTGTCAAAATTATACTTCTTGTGGGCCAAGCAGCTGTTGTTGCACTTACACGGAAGGCTGCTGGTCTGAGACCCTGCAGAGGCAAAATCCTTCATTCAGGCTTCAAACTTGTGGAAATCCTTGCTGGTCAGGTCATCAATGTGTTTGACCTTCACAGGGAGTAAACTTCAGAGAGGTAGAAAGAACAGCCTGAAACTTTTATCTAGCATATGGCTTTTAAATACAGTCAGGTAGTTTGGTCATGTGGAGAGATGAAGGAAAGGCAGAATGTCTTGTTAGATAACTTCTGAAGTATGTCATCTCTTTCTTTTTTCCTCACCTGCTTTTCATATACAGCTAAATTGAATGGATTGTAGTGGGTGGGATAGCACACCAGTGGAACACTGAAAGATCCATTTTCTTAATTTTTCTCCTTGTACTTCAAAATAACCTAGTTTTAAACATCTGGGTTAAAAGTTTAAATTATTTTGATATAGGGGCAAATGTTAATTGCTGTGATGAAAGCTGAAACAGCAATATGCAGGTAGAACTGGGTATCTACCAACAAGGAGGACAGTTGCTATTTCCTTAACACAGAGGTACTTTTATTCTGTAAGGCAATGCTTCTTCAGCACGTTTAGCCTCTACTTTCCTTCCATTGTGTTGTTTCTAATTATAAACTTTCCTTCAAGGAAAAGTCTTTTGTGTTTTGAAGACTTTACAATTTGTATTTGTCAGAGGGATGTTTTAAAGACACTAATACATGTAGTTTCTTGTGGTGTTTCTGAACATTTTTGTTAGAACATAGCCAGAATTCCCAAAGATTATATTATTTTGGCTGTAATGACTTTTGCTTCATGTCCTGTCTTGGACCAGCTCCAGCAGATCATGGTACTTTATCTGACTGCCATGAAGTGCTAACTCCCAGATCTGATGTTCTATCCAGTCTTTGTAGCTACACCTTAAGCTCACCCAGATCATCAGGCAACTATCTGCCGCTTGCGGGGTTTAGGCCCAGCATTAATCTTTCCAGAAGGAGAGTAATGTCTGGATAAATGTTTCCCAATAATTAATGAATTAATCTGACCTAAACCAAATAGTATGGATATATTGTTGTTCCTTTGTCTTGCTGCAACACTTTCTCTAGCCTAATTTTGTCTACTTCGCTCCTTCATTCAACATTTTTTTTTTCTCCCTGTGGCTCAGGGCAGTTGTTTGGGACTCAGATATATCTGACACCTTTCTCACTGCTTTTGTGGGCTTTGTTTGATGTTGTTTCTTCCTCAGCACAGCTAAGGTGTAATTGGTCATTTTGAGTGCAGCAAAGATTTTTGTCCAGACTGTCCCTGCCTTTCCATATTCTCTTTCTCATATGTTGGTATCATTCTACTCTCTTTTGTCCCTGTGGAACATTGCTCTCAGGAGTGGCACTCTTCCTTCTCAGTTACACCTTGTGATAGTCTTCAGACAGTTTTATTTCTTGGCTCAAGCTCAAGCGTCTCAGCCTTTCCTTGAAGACCTTGCATAACTTTGTGCCTCACTTTGGTATTCTCCTTTCCATCATTTGGAATGACCTTGAGTTCTGGTCTTTTCAGTCTAGTCTCTTTACTCCCTCCACACTGTGTTTTTCTGTCATCTGGTGCAATCAGTGGTATCTCATCCCTTCTAATTCTTCCTCTTGTGTCGTTTCTGGTATGGTGCATGCAAGAAGTGGGTTGTCTCTGGCTTAGTGGAGGGGAGTTGATAACTCAATACATATTTTTAAATATTTCCCTGTGATTCAGAACCCTTAAGCTGTTCTTCATATCAGCCTTTTTGGCTTTATGTTCTTACCTGCTATTGATGTAATTTCTCCATTTTATTGTTTTTGTATGCTCATTCATTGGCTAGTGCAGTAATGTCCTCGTTCTGAGAGACAAGGGAGCCTTTGGATGCTACCTTGCTAAAAATAGCAGGATAAAGATCAAGGAAAGTTACTGGTGAGTGAATGAGTGAAACGGACAACTTTCTTTAGTTGTGAACTCATCCTGAACTGTTCAAACCTGAGGAGTGCCTTTGGGAAGTATGTGTACTTTAAAAAAATCCAATCCAAGATGTGTTCCAGCTTGTGAGGCATAGCAATATTGGTAGTTTTGTTGTCAACTCTTAACCTTCCAGAATAAATACTTAATTGACTGTTCCTGTGCCCATTGTAGTTTCAGCTGGGCTTGGCTGCATTGATAGTAGTTTTAGAGCTTTACTGGCACTGATGATTGTAAGGAGATGGTTGGTGATTGTGGAGAGGGTTCCCTTTGTGTTGCAATGTGTGTGACTTGCAGTGAAAGTGGAATGAAGTACTTTAAGTGACCAAAACGCACCTCACATAAACTAGGTGAAACAAAGCTGAAACTCCTCTAGGATTCTCTTAAGTTTCCTGAGACTACAGTGAGAATGTTTTTGAGATCTGATTGAAACTATTCTCTAAGAAAGAACAAGCTCTTTTGATCATGTGTCTAGTTTAGTAATACTCTTCCTTTTATAATCTTTTCTTTTTCTATCCCTGCCTATTCTGTCTTTTATTAAGTTAAAGTCTTTATCACTGCCTTTGTTCTTTATGTGTGCTTTAGCTGTAGCTGGTCTGTACAGCCCTTGAAGACAGATACCACTGTGTGGCAAGTCTCCATAATACATGCTCCACCAAAGCTCTCTGCTGCCCCAGCCCAAAGGAGTTTGCTGCTGTTCATCTCAGCGCTGCTCCCATATGTCAGCCCTTTCCTTGTCATGGCCAAATGAAGTCTCTAAGCCCTGTCATTGCTTGGCTTTGTTTCATGTTTGCAATCCTCTTGCTTTGACATTTTCTAGTGCTCTTTCGAAGTCCCATTTCTCTTGGTTTGCCTTCCAAGGAGCAATCCACTGGGTGTTGTGTCCTGAGCAAGTGCAG
The DNA here is from genome assembly GCA_013399055.1 of Ramphastos sulfuratus. Lineage (NCBI taxonomy): Eukaryota > Metazoa > Chordata > Aves > Piciformes > Ramphastidae > Ramphastos > Ramphastos sulfuratus. The sequence goes on from WBNM01045872.1 coordinate 68,518, forward strand.
CTGTTGGACTGTCAGTCCTTTAGTGTCCTGCATATCACTTTTGGATAGGGGCTTTTTCCTCACTTCACTTCTTGACGTGTCCTGTAGCTCCCTGTTAGTATGGGAGAAGGGGAAAGAAAATTCTAAGCAAATTACTGCAATTGGCTGAAGTATGAGAATGTGATGTGTGGGTGTGGAGTACTAAACTGGCCAGAATCTGATTCCTTTCCTTTTTTTTCCTTACCTTAGGTTAACTGTAATGGCTTCACAATTGAAGATGAAGAGCTCTCTCATTTGGGATCAGCCATATTTCCTGAGTAGGTACATTTTAGTAGTTTAAGTTAACTTACTTAAAAACAAAGGTTCTCACACGTGGAGAAGTAGATTTCTACTGAAAGTGATTTAATTAAACAGTTTGTCTTGTTTTAAATATCTTCAATCAGCTAATAACATATGGCCAATGAATTGCATCAGTGTTTTTTTAAAATCAGGTAATTTTGGTAAAATTGAGCTTGTGATTTGCCTTGAAGCTTAGATTGTGAACTGCATGCCGATTGGTAGGAAACACTTGGCTGGCAGGTTCTGAACAATGACATCATGTAATGATCAAAGTGAAATGAGAAGGATTGCAGGTAACTTGCTCTACTCACAATTTTCTGTCTTGACTGAGTGTAATCCTTCACCTGTTGTTCTCTGTTTACTTTATTCTTTGTTCCTGGGCAAACAGTAAATCCCTTTCATAACTTCTTTCAGTCTCCTCAGATGTTTTAAAAACTGCAGTGCTTTATGTTCCTCTGACATTAGAAAAAATATGTACAAGCTTCTTAGCTTTAGAAACAAACTTCAAGGTGTTACACATCAACTGCAGTTTGTGCATTGGGGAGCACAGCTCTCTCTTAAGGCTGTGAAACATTCTTCCATTTAAGTTTGGCCTTCCCACTTAATGTTGTGGCAAAGGAGGATATTTTCTGCCCCTGTTCTTTGCAGATCCCGTTCTGAAAGTATTATCACTGTCTGCTTAGGTTCATTTCCTTGTGAGACATAAATCACTAGCAGCTTATCTGTGTCAGGGTAATCTGAAACTTAACAGATGCACAGCTAAAGCAGGACCTGATTTTGCCAAGTGCTGCATAGAGGCAGTAGTAGATAGTCCTTGCTTCACAGTTCTCCTTCTTCATATTTCTTTTCCTTTATTATCTAAGGAAAATAGTTTGCCTATCATAGGTACCTGAATAGGATGTTGATAGTTAAGCTATGTGAACAGCTCTGTCAGCTGTCCCATAGCACTATAAGAACAGGAAGATAAAAACTTGCCTGGTCCTACAGTAATAGGATTTAAAAATCATAATGATTAATTAGCACAGCCATTCTCCATATCATTAGAATAAATAACAGTACAACAGATTTTCCCAAGGTTACCTTCATTCTATGTTAAGCCTTGGAATAAAAACTGTTTACGGAGGGAGGTTGCCTCCATTTTTCAGACTTGTTTTGTAAGATGGTGCTTAACTTTTTGCCTGTTGTTTTTAGTAGTGGTGGGGGAAAAAGATTTATTCTTTTACTTTTATAGTGTTGCACTGATGAACCATAGCTGTTGCCCAAATGTGATTGTAACTTACAAGGGGACGTTGGCTGAGGTCAGAGCTGTTAAAGAGATTGAGCCTGGAGAAGAGGTAAATGCGCTGTGTTTGAATGTACTCCATAAGCATGCATACTAAAAGTAGGGTCCATTCTGCTGTTCAGGATTCATTTCAAAGAGGTGAGAATTTAATAATGTGGAGGAAGGAGCTCTTGTTTCTCAGAGAAGTGCAAGATGTTGTTTTGGAAAAGTTGGTGTGGCTCTGGAGGACTGAAGTGATTCTCAGAGGCAGTATCCTAATTCTTGCACCTGCAGCAGTCACTGTGTATCTGCCACCCTCTGTCTCAGTTTATCCATCTGTACAATGAGGCTAAGTTTACTGATATTTGGCTGGTACTTTGAAAATCCAAGAGCAAAGGAAATTACTACTGCTATAACAGTTCCCAGTATAAAAGTATTGTATTGAAATTGAAGCCAAAATAAACAAGGTAAATGAGTACAGTCCTTTGATGTCTGTTTGGGCAGAGCATCCACAAAACATGGGGCTCAGTCATAGTCACCTCAACAGCATTTGCTGGGAAGTCACAAATGAACAGGAACAGCATTTGCTGGGAAGTCATAGATGAACAGGAGTGTGTTTTTAGGTGGAGTGAAGCTGAACAATGATAGATAAAATTCTGTGATATTAAGTAAGGCTCTGTGTTTACTTTGTAACTTTCTCAGTCAAGTAACGAACCTGGCAGGAAGTCTTCAGCAGCAGAGCTGCTTTTTGCATTTAAAAAAAAAAAAAGTTGTTAAACTGTTGAAGAGGATGTTCAGATATCTGCAGGGAATGAAGATACAGAGCATGCTCTCTGATGATGGAGCTTGCATAGAGTTTCAAAGGCTGATTTATTAATGGTAATTTAGTGGGCAAGGTTGATGCTGATCGAAATGAAGATTTATATTTGATAACTTTTACTGCTTCCTGAAGTATGTGATACCAGTTTTGAAGAAGGAGAGAGAGGTTATTTTTGTGGATTATAGCTGTTCACCATTGTGAACAAGGCAAGTTTAGTAGCTGAAACCAAGGGTGAATGACTCAGGTGAGTGACTTCTTCCAGTGCCATTTACTAACGATGATTTGTCTGTGATGTTGGCAGTCACTGCAAATACATTGTGGTAATGGACAAGGACTGACCCTGGTTTTGGAATTTTACTCTGGAATCCTGGACATTTTCAGCATGTTGGGGGAGGGCTTACTGTGAGAGGTAGAGATATGGATTATTTACCTTGCTTGCCATCTTCTTTTGAGTGAGTTGTGTCTTCAAAGCCGCATCAGTTCTCCAGGATCTCATGGCTTTTGCACATTTGCTTTTCTAACACTTAAGAATTTTATAAATGTGAGCTGGTGGTTTTGCTTGGGCTCCGTGTGGTCTTATGGCCTGTGTCTCCATCTTCAGGTTCAGCGTAGCCATTGCATCACCAACATCTGTAAAGTTTCTGCTATAGATGTGGTTCCTGCATTTTGCATGCTTTTAAAACAGAGTGGGGAGGAGTGTGAGTGAAAGTGTGGGATCACACAGAGAAGAAGGTGCACTGTATGGAATTACATGCACACTATACTTTTTAAAAAAGAAAGAAACCTTAAACATAGATTGAGATTTCCTGTAAACAAGGAAACAGAAGTAAAGCTGTTCTTTGGTCTGCAAAACGATCAACTGCACTGTGCTTATGACATGTTTCTTGGGGGAGATTTAAAAACAGAGCATGAAAGTTGCAGAGCAAGAAAGAGCAAGAGTTGCAGGGGTTCTTTTCTAAAGTAAAGGAAAACTTAAGGATCATATATGTGAAAGGCCTTTAAAACCTTCAAAAGCAAGTCTTCTTTCCTTTAAAATACTGCTGCTGAAGTAGATCTGGAATTCATTCTCCTACAACTGGAGCACTGGGCCTGTCTTCAAACATCCCAGAGTCTTGTCCAGGTTTCTAAAGCTACTAGTGACTCCTGTTGCTCCAATTTGTGTAGGTTTTCAGCAAGGAAAAATGGAGATTCCAACCTCCACTAAACCAGGCCACAGTAACTTATCCTAGGCTGGATATCGTTGTTTTACTTCTGAAAAGTAGGTATCTCTTTGTAGTCTGACAGGAGTTTGATAGTTGTGATAGTTTCCTTATCCACACCTGAATCTTGCTGTCCTGGGTAATATTTGAGGGAGATTCCATAATGAATAGAAGAGGAAACACTTCTCTGTCAGATTTCATCCAGAAATGTCAACTCATGCTGCTGCTGAGAGACTTGCAGTGTGAGGGAACAGGCAGGTTATGTGGCAGGGATCTACAAGTTGCATGAAAATGTAATCAACATACTAAATCTATCAGAACTAGTAGTAATAAATACATGTGGTTACACTGCTTTTCACTGACTGCTCTGTTTTTATACTATATAGGTTTTTACCAGCTACATTGACCTGTTGTATCCCACTGAAGACAGAAATGACAGGTTAAGAGACTCCTATTTCTTTAATTGTGACTGCAGAGAGTGCGTTACGAAAGATAAGGTAATAAAATTGGTTTGAAGTTTGCTTCTGACAGTTAAGGCATCTACATAGGTTCTTAGATGTAATATGCTACCTGCTTTAATTACATTTTGGAAAGTAGGATGGTAGAGAGCACAGGCTGTGTTTGCTTTTCTGTCTAGAAGAGTTTCTGATACTCATTCTTTCCACTGTAATCATGACTTGTCAGGAAATTTCCTGATAGAGGCCTCTTTCAAGTTGAGCTACAAAGCAAAGATGAAAACTTTGTTAAAAGTAGGTAATTATACTGTGTCTACACTACCTGGCCAAAAGGATTTGGCTCAGAACTGTGGTGGGGTTTTTTTGGTTTTGTTTTTTTTTTTTTTTTTTTTTGTTTTGTTTTTAATAACTGTATGTTTTCTACCAGTTCCCAGTGACTCTTGGAGCTTTTCTGGGGTCTGGTTCTGGGATAGGGTCCTGCTGCAGTTCCCAGTTTGGGCATCTCAGTCAGTTCTAGGTGATATTAATTATAATATTCCTGGATGATTTGGAGAGCCAGCAGAATCCATGAAACTGCCTTTCCTTCAATATTGCTGTATCAGTCACCTTACAGATACCATGGTCCTAGGTCACAGCCACTTAGAATCATAGAATGGTAAGATTAGAAGGGACCTCAAAGATCATCTAGTTCCAACCCCCTGCCATAGGCAGGGACACCTCCCACTAGTACAGGTCACTCAAGGCCTCCTCCAACCTGGCCTTGAACACCTCCAGGGAGGGAGCAGCCACAACCTCCCTGGGCAACCTGTTCTAGTGCCTCACCACCATTACTGTAAAGAACTTCCTCCTAACATGCAGTCTAAATCTCCCCTCTGCCAGTTTAAATCCATTGCTCCTTGTCCTGTCATTGCAAGACCTCATGATGTTCAGGCCAGATTTATGTTCATTAGACATCACCTAGTGCCCTTCAGTGGACAAAAGCAGACACCCTGACAGTGTTCCTTAACACAAGATGTTATTTTGAAGAAGAGGGCTTTGGGTGTGGGAGGGAAGTTACCCAAACGGATGCTGAAACAACTGTGTCTGTGTAACTGTTTGGACCTTTACTGGAGGATCCAGGAGAACTGAGCTTTGTCTCACCTCTGTCATTCCAGCCAAGATCAGTCTGATCCCTAAGTGCCAGATCATTTCCCCTTCCCCCTACCTATTTTCACAGAGGGTTCCTTTTAAGAGTTGCTTCCCAAACAGACTACACATCCATCACTACCTCTAAATGGGGTCATCTTTTGTAACTTCTTTCCAAATCATACCTAATGGTCTTATTTGAGGCCATTCTTTTGATGCTGCAGTTGTATTTTTCCCCATTTTTCCCACAGTTTTCTTGATGATTTTGCCACTGAATTTAACAAAGTCAGGTTTTCATCTGTGATTTTCAGCAACATGCTACCTGTCACTCAGCCTCCTTCAGCTCTGGAAGAGAGTGCCCTGTAGCCCTCCAAGTTGACTGATGAAATAATAAAGGAAAAAGAAATCTGGCAAAAGGAAAAGATTGTCTCCTGATTGCAGCTGACTCTTCATGAAGCAGTAAGATAGAAGGAGAAAGAGTAAATGGAGCTGTCCAGCAGAAATAACAAAATATGTGGTTTCTCTGTAGATACAAAGGATCCTTTTCTGTATTTAATACCTTCTCATTTTCTGCTGAGCTATCGTTTGGTGGTGGGTCTAAGGTACTTGGGCTTTTTCTGGCCTTAAAACTAAATTTGTTTTAATCTCTGATCTCTCAAAAGCAGTGAAATTTTCTGTATAAAGCTGCTTTCATCACAAAGTCAGAAAGCTCTTGGGCCTTTCAAAAGAAAGGGACTGGACTTCATGGAAGTAGAGGATGGCAGATGAACTGGAAGGCACAGGATTCTAGGATTCTCAGCCAAGGCTTTAGAGAAAAATTGCAGGTGCACATTGTACCTTTGTTTTTAGCTTTATTGAAGAGCTTAAGTTCCCATCTGTGTCCTTTTGATTGGAGTTAATTTTGTGTGGCAGGTGCACTTTTATTTGTAGGGCTTGGAACCTGCATTTCTAACGTGCATTGTGTTTCCTTCAGGATAAAGAGAAGCTGGAAATCCGCGAGCTGAACGTTCCCCCATCAGCACAGGCAGTATGGGACATGATCAAATACGCCAGAAATGTGATTGAGGAATTCAGGAGAGCCAAGCACTACAAATATATCCTTTGTCTCACCTGACTCCACTGGCTTGGTGTGTGACCTAAAAAATCCTACCTGCTGGATTGCTTCAGAAATAGCTGCAGGAGAAATACTATGACCATTTGAAGTTAATCTCACTACAGCAAGGCTTTGTGTCTGAAGAGCTGTCCCTGGAAACAAGGGACAGTTTAACATTGCAGGTGCTATTGGATTGTGAGACCCTGTGTGGCTCTCAGAGTGCAGCACAGGGTTGTCTTCACACAGCAGGCCAGAGTCAGGCCTGTTCATAGGTGTGTGCTTGTGTTAGTCTGCTGCAGTATTGCTCTGCTTTGAGAGGCTGCAGCTGAGGCAGATGGTCAGGAGCCTACCTGTCATTAGCAGTGCCATGATGCAGACAAGAATGCAGGATTCACTGGGCCAGACCAGGCCACCTCAGGCCTGATTCAGTGCCCAGTGCATGGGGAATTGCACTCCCTTGTGCTGGTACAGTGGTGATTTAGAAAAACTGCAATGTTTTGGATTGCTTTTTAAGTCTGAAAGCTAGTTTTGTGGAGTATCTGAGGAGGAGGGGGAATAATGTCATGAGCAGAATACCTCCCAGTATAGACCACCTTGTCAAAAAGAGCTCTGGGGTTGTAGCATAGATTAGTTGATGCCTTTTGAGAGAAAAGATGACTTAGCAGAACTTAGCAGAGAAAAGGAGTTAGCAGCCCTTTTCTTTGGCATAAGCAGGTAGATTTTTAGTCAGAGACCATCTATTTACTGGGTTCCTTAACTACTTCATACCTCCTAGTGAATTACTGGAGATCTGTGAACTCAGCCTGGACAAGATGGGTGCATTGTTTGAAGACAGCAACGTTTATATGTTACATATGATGTACCAGGCCATGGGTGTCTGTCTCTATGTGCAGGACTGGGAAGGTGCACTACGTTATGGGCAAAAAATCATCAGACCATACAGGTAAATACAAGACTCTCTTGTCTTTAGTGTTCTAATTCAGTAATCTGAATAATTAAGGCAAGTTTGGGCAGAGAGCACTTCTCAGTATGTATTGTATAAACATGCTACCCATGACATCACTACTTGAAAAGGAATGTTTAAATGCAGGACAGATTCTGTTACTGTCAAAATGTGGTCTGTAATACATAGCAGAGGGTGACATCTGTGTTTTGAATTCTGAAGTTTGTACCATCTTAGGGCCTGTGCTAGTTCTGTTTAGGGTTTTTAATATCCTTAATAACTTTACTATAGCAGAGCTTGGAATTTTATCTGCAGTTAGTACTTTAAGGCAATGGAGGTTGCTGTCCCCTCCCAGTCCTTTCTCTCTGCAAGTAGCACAGTGGTCACTTGAAGGAGAGCAGAGACCTGTCCCAGGGCTGGAGCTGAGCAGCAGAGGGAGCTGGGGCTGAGCTCAGCTCCTGCACTCGGAGGCTGCGGGTGTGGTTATGTCTTTGATTTCCACTGCCCTACAGCTGGAGATCCGGGAGAATGTGCAGGCTGAAGCCCCACGTGGGGCAGGGCAGCACACAGCCTCTGCAAGGAATAAATTAATACTCCCAACAATAAGTTCTTCTGTGTTTTTGCAGTACTGATCTTGTTCATTAGATCCAGCCAGTTAAGTGCTGTATCTGATCCTGCCTTGAATCTCCTGAGCAGATTCTCATCTTGAGACAGGACTGTCTTGCCAGCTGGGGGAAGCACAAGTAAAGCGCTCCCTGTGGAACAGATGCCAATGTAAAGTCACAGATCACTTGGCAGAGAGCAGTGATACAAAGGAGCAGCCAACATTCCCCCCCCTACCTCCCTCCGGAGGCTTAGTACTATTTATCTTTCCTGGGACTTGCCCAGCTCCTCTGGCTCTGAGCCTGGCATTCCAGGTCAGCTCCACTGAACCAGGCTTCGCTAGTTCAGTGTGTGTGCACAGAGAACGGCCTGTGTGCTGTACGTGCTGCCAGGGCCCCTGGCTTCCCAGCAAGGACCAGCTATTGTGGAACTCTTGCAGAGTTACTTCTGCAAGAGCAGCGTGGCTCCAAAAACTGGGAACAATGCAGTCTCTTTCTGTAGCTGGCTAGATTAAAGCTAGTGACAGAAAGTCATTGCCATCTGACAGCTGTTCAGAGGCATATGGTAGTTTCAGTGCAATTCCCAATTGACAGGCGTCCCCATCCCAGACACGGTTGGCACCGGCTCTTGGCAGGCAGCAGAGGGGACGAGTGGTGAATGGGTAGGGGCAACGAGAGGCAGCTTCTTACCCCCTGAGAGAAGGCTGGGAGCTGGGAAAATGCTGTGAAACTGCCAGGTTTGATAAAGCTGAATTTCTTTCTCTCTTGCAGTAAACATTATCCCTCCTACTCACTGAATGTTGCCTCCATGTGGCTGAAGTTAGGGAGACTGTATATGACGCTGGAGAACAGAACGGCTGGAGTTAAAGCCCTGAAGAAGGTACTTATTTCCTGGTTTCTTAATTAAAAATACCTGTTCAGGCATGGGACCATTGAAACACTATGTGCTGCTCTGTCAGGGAGCTTGGCTTGGTAGGAAATGCACCACGTGTTAATGTATTTGGTTACTGGATTTTTGGCTCAGTTTTGACTTTTCCAAAGATGCAGCACAGGTCTGTTCTCACGTACAGAGGGGTCTTACCTTTCCACAGTGCACTTCTGCTGCAGCAGCTGAACGAGCACAACGCTTAAACGTTTGTGATTCGTTCTTCACTGGGTTAGAGCTGTACTAGTGTAAATGAAGCAAAGCTTCAGCTTCTCACTTGCTAGGGAAGGATAGGAAAAATGCTTGTCTCAGAAAAGGCACGTTGTGTTTGAAGTTGGTGATTTTGATATCCAAGTTAAACTAGGCATGCTTCTGGTGGTTATTTGTTCTGGAACCAACTGATTTTTAAATAGCTGAAGGGAATTTAGTGCATCTGTTAATGCTGAAATTGGCAAATAGAGCACTTGGTTTCACATTTTTCCTCACCCTTTTTCACTAGTAAATTTCTTACTCTTTTTTAATTATATTTTTTAATTGGTCAGTAGTATGTTTCTTGACTTTCTTCCCCTATTGTTGGACAGTTGTTTGTTTTAGTTTCTTATGCATCAGTGACTACTGTAGCATGTCATGGCCTGGTGTATAATAGCATGAATTTTTTTTTTCCCCCCCTTTTTTAGATGCTGGTAAGTTTTCAGCCAGCAATAACAGAGCCATCCAGCCATGGCAAAAGATACTACAAGAATATATGCTCTAAAATTTAACTGTTACCTAGTTTAAAATTAGCATAGGTTTTCCTTCACTGTGGTGTTAAAAGCTTTGACAAAAACTGGGATTTGTGCCAGTAGGAACATGGGATAGGGGGTTGGGAACTGTAAGTAGATGTGTTGGCATAGTTAGCTTCCTAACACAAACATTTTCTAATGACTCACTTCCAAAAGCTGCCTACAGGAACAGCCCAAAGTTATCCCAGCCCCTGATGTTTGGGATTTAGTGGAAAAACAAACCCATTGTTCTCCACCAGTTTGCAAGCAGCTTGTCCAGGCCATCCTTTCTCCCTGTGGGCAGGAGCGGGCAATGGATTCATTTCTCACTGCTGCTGAGGTGGAACCAAAGGCTCTTCTTGTACTCAGTTAACAAGATCATCATTCTGTAAAGGGGAAAATGGCTAAATGGTATGAGGGCTAGGATACTGCAATTGCTTACCTTATCACTCTGGTCCTCAAATTTTCTCAAGCTTACTCCGAGCTTGTTTATTTCAGTCCTATCTACTGTATCTTTTTATGATGTCTGCTTTTCTTTTTTCCCACTTGTGGATAGTGGCAGGAAAGCACAAGTCTCTTAGAGCGAGCTGTTGGGTGAAACTGCAGGGAGCTGGGCACAGCAGCCATCTGTTTGAGTCTGACAGGGTCTCCCTTTTGCCTCAGTGGGTGCCTGAGCAGTTCCTTCCTTTGTAAAGCCCCCAGAGACAGCAGAAAGTTTACAGGATCAAGCCTGAAATGCTGTAACATAACTTCTGCAATAGGTCTGCTTTTCAGTCTGATGGCTGAAGGATAAATCGGTAGGAACAGTGCTCTGTCTGATACTGGTTAAGTCCTCTGCCAGAACATTACCCACCCCACTTACAGTTTTCTGTCCTGGAGCTGGTTGCATTCAAAGTAGTTTTGTCAGGAATATCATTTTGAAAGGTGCTTTGGGATCCTTTAAGATGAAAGATTGATTCTCTGAATGTAAAAACCTTTATTACTTAGTTTTGAATTTCATTTTATTTCCTACTGGGTTTATGACTACAAGGGGACAAAAAGTAGCTAGAGGTGTCAGACTGTTTCAAACCTCTAAAGAGCGTATTTATAGCCTGGTGTTATATATGAATCAATTGTGTGAATATTTTTTCTTTTCATAGGCAATTGCTATCATGGAAGTAGCACACGGGAAAGATCATCCATACATTTCAGAGATCAAAAAGGAATTAGAGGACCACTGAGCCTTTGAATCTATGCAATCCTTCAAACCTTTATTTAAAAAGCCTTGTTATGGAAACCTTCAGGAGCGCTTTGAAAAGCGGTAGAGTATGAACACAGCTCTGTCCTATAATTGGAATGACAAACACACTTAGGCCTTGCAAAATGTCCCTGGCTTCTACACATCTACAACTGCCATTTTCCTTTCTCTTTTTTTTTTTTTCTTTTTAAGGAAGCATCCATGGTTTCTTAAAGGTTATGCCTTTTGACAGCCCATGTGCAAAAATGGCCATTTTTTTCTGTATGGATTTTAACATGTATCTCATTTGGGTAAAGTAAAATAAAGTGGCACACTTACATGGGTGCAGTAGTTTTGTGATGCCCATCCTCACCTACAGAATTTAATTTGACAAATGAGCAAAAGCTGTACTTTTTCTGGTGGTTTAGTATGCAATTCCTCTTTTAACAAGTCATTTTTGTTTGTGGTCACTTAAGAGAAAGGGGTAATGAAGGGGATGGATTCTGCACATTGTGCAGCACTGCCACTGTTCCCCCAGCCAGGTCAGCTGCAGGTCCATCACTGCTACTGGCAGGTGGGAATTCATCACTGCAAGGATCTGGAGCTCAGCATGTCTTGTTCAGGGAATGCTGGCACCTAGCTCAGGCTCAAAGGCTTGCATAAGGCATGAATTGTGCAGCTTCTGGCTCTTTAACCCCTTCACTAATTAGAGTGGCTTTGTTGCAGAGGACAGCTACTTTTGCCTCCAGTGGATTAAAACTGTTCTATTAATACATTAGCAATTAATTTTAATAGAGGAACAAAATAATTTTCTTAGGAGAGAATCCAGGACTTGGCTTTCTCTACCCATATGCAAGACTGGAGAATTGTTTTGTTTGGTGTTTTTTCTCCATTTAGATCAATGGCAGGAGACTGCATGTTAGATAGGGGAGGAAGAGGAGGGTGGCTGTACAGTTCCAGCACTGAAGCTGAAATATATTGCACAGTAAAACTAGGTGGCCACTCCTTACAGCCAGCACAGCTTAAGGTACAGTGGGACAGAGAACACATCACCATTTAAAAACTTCACATTTTCTTCCTGGTTAAGTACTGCTCTTTAAACTGCCAGAGAACCAGGGGTTTGTCAGCTGCTGAAAGCTTTCATTGCTCTCTAGGCAGAGTAATAAAAGTGCACCAGATCCTGTGCTGCCAGAAACAGACCACTTAACTACAACCAAGCCTAGGAAGAGGGCACCAAAGTTTTGTCCTAAGTTTATCTCATCAAATAGAACACTTGTCCAGAGAAATGGCATCTTCATTTCAGAACACTTAGCTAGAGCCCAGGTGATATTTCACAACACTATAAAGAATCAGGTTAGCCTACCATGAGCACCTGTGGGAGTCTTGCCCCTGTGAAACTTGCATTTGTTTACAAGAGGTTCTTTAAAACTCACTGTGGCCCTGGCTGCACCTAGCGGGTTAATGTGGGAAAGTAAAGCAGGGGAGATGCAAGTACAAAACCTTAAGCTGGTACAGGAAATAAAACACAAGTGTAGTTTTCCTTGGGGGGAAAAAAAACCAAGAAGGTTTATTGTATACTGTGAATATGAAGGACAGCTTTACCAAAAAAACCTTAGTGACTGAAGCATGTAAGAAACTATTTACACAAAGGCAGTGAAATGGGTAAAAAATTATTTCGGTCAATTAATGCTGAATAGAACTTTATAAAAAAAGAGAAAGAAGAGAAACAGTGCAAAAATACTGTCAAAAGTAATCAGTTCTATACACAAGATAAAACTGACAAGCATAAGCTTATGTACTGATATGAATAATACATTAGAATATAAAATAGCATGCATAGATGTAATTTTTTTTAAGGCTTTCAATAGCATAAGGTAGTTCTGCCATTTCAGCCCTGACAGGAAGGAGTGAGAGGCAGGAACTGATGTCTTGTTTCCCCAGAAAATGTGTACATACACTGAGGTGGTGAGATTCAGAGCACTGTTTTGTGCTAAACTGTCATGTACAGAATTACAGAACAAATACAACAGGAAGCATCAAAATACTGAATTAAAACAGGACAGTAAAATCCAGTGACATAAAACTTACTTAAACATGTTATTTCATTTAACATGTCCCACACAATTATATATGGGAATATTACAGTCATCTGCATATGTAAACTTTTTCCTTTGTAAAATAGCCAAAAAGAGGTACTTTACTAATGAGGAAAACATGTCCTCCTGTGGAGCAATCTCAACAGGATAAACATCTGATTAACAATGTTTCTGGCACTAAAGAGTGATATTCTTTTAAAGACTGGGTAGCAGCAAGAAAAATACTTTTATTTAACATACACGAGAAAGGAAGTTCTTACAGACATAATGCATAAGGAACTTGTGGAACTTAACCAACAGAGGATGTTGTGAAGGCCAGAGGAATAAATGGTTTCTAAAGAAATGATGTGACTCGTGGAAGATGGATCCATCAGCAGTTACTGAACACAGTAAGTGGGATATAACTTTTGCCTCACCTCAAGAAGCCCCAGAAAGGCTGGTTGCCAGGTGTGCTAGAGGCTGAGCACCCTCTTTTAGATGCTTTCATATTTCTTCTTTAAGTGTCACCTACCAGCCCCTGTCCAAGGCAGGGTGTGACCTCCACTCTGCCATGGAACTAGTCTGTGAGAAGCCTTCCTTTTTCATTCCTGCCTGCCCACCCCTGACATGTCAGGAGCTGAGTGTCCAAAACACTTGAGCCTGTACCAAAATGATTTGCAAGAGTAAAATTATTAAGCACTATGTTCATTTCAGGGATCAGATGAAGTATTAGTCTTTCCTGCACTGCCATCCTTCAGTGAAAGCTGCTACTTAATAGCTGACTTCCAGATCACCCTCCAAAAGCAAAGTACCTGCTGCTGTTGCATGTGGGAAGCTCTCAGCGAGGGTGCACATAAAGGACAAGAAACAAAACTTCAAAGAAATGCCAGCCAAACAATGGCTGAGAGGAACCAACACAACTGTAATCTAAGATACTCTAAAACCACAAAATTTATTTACTTTAAATGTATAAACACTGGTAGTTTTGACCTGTGTGCAATGGTTTGTTTCACACTAACAATAGTTTTATCTATGGTTAAGGATTAATCTGTTGTTTGTCCAACAGCCCCAGCAGCTGGCTGTTCCCTTCTTCAGATCACAGTCCCTGCAAGCCAAGGCTGCATGTATAATGTCTGCTTCTCTGAAGACTGGGATGGCAGCTGTAGCTCCCATAAGCAGCAGAAAACTCTCTAGGAGGCTAAAAACAAATAGGGGACAACTGCCTTTGGTGTTTTGAATTTGCAGCCTTTCTCATGTTGGCACCAAACCTCATCCCCAAACTGCAGCAGCAGATTGACATGCATTTTTACATGACATTGACATGCATGCTTCCCTTTCAAGGCAATGCTGGTATTTGCTCCCTCGAGACGATGCATGCAATATGATGATGCATCCTTTATCCCATGCAGCAGGTACATCTGCAACTCTCCAGCTGTACAGCATTCTTTTACACAAAGAAAAGTAGCAGAACTGACCTCTCAGTGATCCATGAGCTGCTACAGCAGATACCAGCTGTAGAGATGCTTCCACTTTCTGAATATACAGTTCACAAATTGTTTGCAAGACTGACAGCAGCTAATTCAGTCATCATCTCCTCCCAGGAGACTGGTGGGAAGCCAGCTGTTGAGAATGCAGCATGGTCAGTAGCTGCTGAATTTTCCCCATAGGTTTGTGTGTTATGTGGAAGTATGAGATTGCCCATCAGCATTTAGAATTGCTTGTGGATTACACAGACATAGCAGCTGTTGGATCAAAGCATAAACTGTTAGTTTAAAATGACCATCTCTCTTGAAGCATGAGACTTACTCATTCTTTTCCAACTTATGTTTTGCCATTTGCATTCCTGTCTGTTTACAAAGAAAAATTTTAAAAAGCTCTTGAATTCATTCAAATATTTAGTAATAGTTGTAGCTGAGGCAACAAGTGGACCAGAAATGTCCTTCAGTATACTTTTTATAAAGGACTGCATTAGCAATAGGTTTACTTCAGTTCTCACAGATGTGTCTCCTGCCACCTGGAACTAGTTTTGAGAGAAGGTATTTCCAATAAAGCTAAGTATTTAGGTTCCCAATATAGCTATACATGACAGAGTTTGTGGGAACAAGCCTCAGGTACTCAAGGACAAGAGGTGTCAGTGCAGCTCTGTGGAGGATGCCCACAGCACTGAGTAACATCAGAACTCAGCTGTCATCTCTCCCACCCCTGACCCTCTAGAGAGACAACAACAGGCATGAAATGTTCAGTTAACTTTAACCAAAACTTTGATGCCAGTAACCTCAATACTATCATTGCTAAGGGTTTAAAGAAAAAAACTGGAGGGGAGGGGGGGAAGGCTGCAAAATACAGATGAAGAGTGGACAAAAAGGGAAGACCTACACAACTGATTCTCACTCAAGTTTTCTCTTTGCCTGTGCTCCATGACTAAACATGCCAGACTGCAATATGGATACCTTGGGAGAAGACTTTTTGTCAGATGTTTTAAGATGCATCTCTATTCATTGACTGGTGATGCATCTTTGCATGGATTTCACTCTAGACTTTACTCTAAATGGATGAAATTGGTCTCAGAACCTACCCACTGTCGTGCTTTGGTGTTAAAAACCCCATGCAACTCACAGCATCTCCAAACTGTCCTCCTTTTCTCTTAAGGATCCTGCTGTTAAAGTCAGTGGGACAGAAACTAAACAGTACTGTTGCTTCAGTCTCATGCATTTGTTCCTGCTATGACTAATGAAAAAAAGGATACAAAATGTATTTTCCTGTCACTCCCTAAAAGTTAGGAAATAGTGCCCAAGCAATTTTGGTCTGATAGAAGTACAGCAGGTTCAAAGTCAGAAGGTTCAGTTTTTCCCTTAGAAGACTGTATCACATTTCAGTCGTAAAACACTGGTTTGGTTGCAGCCTGGGCTGGAAAGGAACCTCTGAAGACATGCAGCAGCCCAATTCACTTATGGTATTAGCAGATCTAGTCAAGATAAAATCTAGCAGGAAAAAATACATTGAAGTCAGATGAAAGGAAAAGTTTAAAATTACCATTCTTTGAAAATGAAAGGGAAAAAGTGAGTCATGTTGGCCTCTATCTACCACACCAGCCATGTTAATTGGAAATGACTGTTTACTACATGGCCACTTACTTGGTTCATTAATAGGTACTGAATTAATTTGGAAAAGGATTTTCAGTGCCATTTTATAATTATTATTTATCTAAGACACCTATGGTGCATCTTTGCATGACAAACCCCAGTTGTTTAATTTTCTTCCTTTCAAATGCAGCACTTTACCTTCTCTTAACCAATAACTTCCCTGTGCTCACTGTAGAAACTGAAGTAAACATTTCAGCCAAGAAAAGCAGAACAGTGAGACACAGGAATGGATTTTTTCCCTCCTGATTTTCTACTTCTCACATCCAAATGGAGCAATGGGACTTGACAGCTCTGAGTTCAAACTTAATTCATCATTAGGAAATTATTCAAAAAGTTATAACGAGATAACTAATTTAATACATTTTGCTCCAAGGTTTATTCCTTGGCTTTTTTCCCAGCTATAAAGCATCTCTCAGCAATTACCATGCAGATGCTGCTGAAAAGACTTTAAATGGTTGCTGCACTAATTTAACAAGAGATATATTGGCACTGGCAGAAGAAATTAAGAGGAAAACTGAAGTTGATTGAAAATTCAGCTGATCCCTAAAAGGAACACAAAGGTCAACATACTACAGCTAAATAACTTTCTGTGATGTCTTAGTAGCTGGAAGTCTCCACAGGTCACCTCGTTAGGCCTGTACTAGAGAACCAGATTAGCACAGCACAGGTTTAAATACACTGAAGAAACATTCTGGTGCAGAGCCTTAGCTTGGGCTCCCACTGGTTCTAGGAAAAGGTAGGTGTGCAGGTCTCTGGTGCTGAAGCTGAGTGCCTGTAGTCCTAAGCCCTTGTATGCTGACCAGCAGTTTGGAGGTGAGGATGCAATAGAGAAGCAGTGATGGAACTAGAAGATAAATTTTATCTGGGAAAAGCATACAAAGAAAGCTGATTTCACCTTGCCAGAGTAACTGCATTCTATCACATGCCCCCAGAGGATGCAACATCTCCACTCTAAGAGATTTCTGAAACTGGATGTGACCCTGGGCAAGCCTATCCAACTTTACAGTTAGCCCTGGGGTGAGCAGGGCTGGGACCAGAGATGCCCAGGGCTCTTCTCCAGCCTGATCCATTCTCTGGCAACCTGACAGGACTGCAGTTGAAGCAGGACTGGACTGCTTACAGGAGAGTGGCAGTGTGCAGGGATGGGAGAGAGGAGTCAGTGTGAGGATGGTGCTGGGCCATCTCATTTAAACTACACTATCACCTAGAAAGGTAGGACCAGATGATCTTTGGGGTCCCTTCCAACCTGGAATTCTGGGATTCTGAACTTCAGTGCAGCAAGTTTCCACCTCCTACACCAGAAATAAAAGTGTAGAGTCCCACCACAACTTGCTTAACCCACAGACCACCACAGTTCCCTGAAAGATTCATTATCTGACTTCACCCTGCACTGCCTCAACTCTTATAAACCCCTTCAAGGATTGCAGACAGTAGGAAAGGCCTCATTTAAAAGATCAATATATTGCTTTTTTTTTCAAGGACTAATCTAAAACATAGTTCTTGTGGAATTTAAGCAGCTTAGCACCCAAAACACTCTGCTCTCACAACATCCTGTGTTTGAGCCCTCTGGTACGTGACTGGTCTCTGCATGTACAGAGACTCAGGTCTCCTTCATCCAGGACTGTGTTCCCTCAGCTTCCACTTGTACAGAACTGTAGCTGATGACTAGCAGGTCTTGTTTTTACCATGGAAGCCATGTATCTGGGTCCAAAACATTCTTACATGAGAAGAAGCCCACTGCCAAGTAACTGTTCAATTTCAGAAGCTGTGTGGCAAAATAAAAGCCCAGTAAACTAACTCTACAAAGGATTGCTTTCCTTATGGACATGTTACAATGCAGACCAGTCACATCAAATGTGGTTCAGCTTGAAGATCACTGTAAGTTATACAAGTTATTAAAGTAATTCACAAGTTATTCAAAGAAAAATAAATTATGTCTTGTATAAAATAATCCACTGGAGATTCTAGTAAAGAACAATCATTCCTTACTTTCAGGACAACTTTTAAAAGTGCAATATATGCACACAGTGTTGTCAAGGGGTTTCCACCTTGTTCATGAGTAAGGTTCAGTCAGATCCACAAAGGTGGGTCTGGGATGTTGGAAAAGATTAAATAAGTCTGGAGTTTTGCAGGAACTGGATGAGCACTTGATAGACAAACTTGTACTGGGCTATGGTCTGTATCATGAACATTCTCTGCTCCCGCAGGTGTCTCAGCATCACAGGAACATCCATTTTCTGTAAAGCACAGGGGAGAAAAACACACCTAAGGATGCAGGTTCATTAAATCAATCAATCATTGTCTCAAAGATCAGTTATCTGATGCAGAGAACTGTACTGAATGTAGTGAATTATAACCAACCAGAGTAAAACACAGCATTTTTTTTTCACCAGCTTTCATTTCAAGGAGTATTACAGCAGTCAGGTTACTGCCCAAACAGGGCTTTCCCCAACAAGGTTTATGGGAATTTCTGGACTGATGTAAATGGGCAGATGACCAATGGCCTGCCTTCCAGTTGTGTACCACTGATCACCTCTCAGCAGACCATCAACAGAACACATCAACAGAACCATCAACAGAACACATAACAAACAAACATCAAGAAAGTCCAGTACAAAACTTCAACAGTCAAGGTTATAAAGCTTGGTTCAGACTCTACCACTGAGAGCACAAACAGGTGCCACGTCCACCTGCCTACTGCCCTCAGATCTATAGTCAAACTTACTCACTGAAGGAGAATCTGAGAGATTTTTAAAACAGCAAGGAGGTGTTGGGATCATATGCACAAAGGTCCCTTGGACAAAATTAAAAGCTCAGGCAAATACACTGATCCTGCCACTAAAGGATAAGGGAACTCATCACCAAAGGTCCATAAACTCTCGACACCTGACCTCTCACAGCCAAGACGCTGCTAGTAAATAATGCTCCTGAAGAAATGCATCAGTAGAAGTGAAACAAGGACCCAGTATCTGCACTGTGTATTCTGCAGACTTCCAGTCAGCACTGGTCCATTGTCATCTACTTGAATGTCCATTAGCAGCTGGGACACATTAGGTATTCTCCAAGAATGCACCTTCCAGCTTCATTCCATCTAAAAAAATTCACTCACATGCCCCGAAAATGCTCTGCAATAGAAACCAAAGCACACCAAGTGGGGACAGATCAGGTGGTCAAATGTGAAAGCACATCCCATACTCCATCAAGCACACTGGGGCACAGGCACCCTATAATGGCTCCAATTGAAAAACTTCTGTGACACAGAAGCCCATGAAATGAGGTAAAGCATTAGAAGTCACCACAAATTTCATGAGGTGTTACCATCACGTATCTGGCATTTAGGGAGCAAAGAAACCTATGCTGTGACTGCATTTTGTCTGTTCCAGCAGGTACGTGAGCTACTCAAAAGTCACTGAGCCACAAAGCTCAGCTTGCCATGCTCCAAATCTAAAGGGCATGTAATACGACCCAAGATCAGGGGGACATATTTTCTATGGCAGCAGTAAATGCAAGCACTAAGATATGTGCTCTTTTTGAGGAAGCTCTTAAACAGTTCAAGATACAAAGCAGTTATTCCATCAAGCAACACAAACTGCACTTTACAATGTCAGTTTGTCATTTAGAAACACAAAAAGAAACATAGCAAGTCTTTTGGCTGAGAGGAGAAATGCTACAAGCACCATGCCTGGACAGAGAAACAAATTAAGACTGCTGCTAATGCTTGGAAGTGCAGTTGGGCACAGAGTCTGCTTCCATGCAGACTGAAGTTTTCTGGAGAGCTTAAAATAAAAATCACACTGCATATCCATTTCTGTCCATACAGAAACCTCCTCGTCTCCATTCTGTGTAAACAAGCCCCAACTCACAGGCTATCACTTACTGAAAACAAGGCCAAATATTCTGCCACATACCCAACAAGCTGTTATGAGAAGGACATCTCTAGAGAGTCAACAAGTGCAAAGACCTGTGATGAGTAATGCCATATTACTTTCAAACAGGTGCAAAGGAAAGCCTTAGCTTGTTCCAGCTAACTCGGAGGAAGCTGCCCCGTGGACTCAGATGCTTATGAAAGCTACACAGTCCTTCATTGAGCAGAGTCGTGTGGAACCTGATCTCACCTGAGCAACTACAACAAAAATGCAGGGCAGCTTCAGCCTGCACACCACAGGCTTCTCTCAGAAGTTGGGTGCTTACAGCTCCTTCATTTTCACAGGGCACACAGTGATCTGTGCACCTCCTCAACACAGATGAGGCTCTGACTTACCTCAGAAATGAAAGAAAAAATTGTCCTGCCTATTTGACTTTGCCATTTGTAGCCAACTCAGCATTTTAGTCCAGGTAAGCAAAATCTTCAAACTCACCTCAATTACAACATACATGTCAAAAAAAGACACATAATGCTTTGCTAAGGTGGCATTTGTGAAAAGAAGAAACAAAAATGTCACTCATTTCTGCCTCTCAGACTACAAGATCTCTCTTATGAAAACACACTACAGCTGCAATCAGGAGTTCATGTCCCAGTGCCAAGTCTGAAGCAGAAGCTGGTGAAGCAGAAGCTGGTAAAGCAGAAGCTGGTAAAGCAGGGTATCAATTACTTTCTCGTTCTGCTTGTCTACAGCAGTAAGGGTGTAATGATGTGACATATCACTATACAGCAAGTCACTGAAACTCTATCCCAGCCATGAGATAAACAGCTTTAGACTCAAGCAGCTACTGCTTAGAAGCCAGACTGACTGAAGAAGTAGGGACTTAACATCACTTTCTACCTAAATCTGAAACCTAAGACTCAAGAGTTCTGGTCTTAGTTCCACCACTGCATCAGGATTTTCAACCTCCTTTTTCTTCATTGCTCACATGTTAACTTCAGTAACTTGACGTACTAGGACACTTCTAAGGAAATCAAACCATTCATAAGACAAAATGACTTAAAATCCTTTAATCTCAGAAAAACACTCCAAATAATCTTGCTTTAAAATAAATCAATAAAACTGCTGCAAGAGAAGAAACCTTCTCTGTGCAGAATGCACTGTTGCAAACTGAAAACATACCATTAAGATTTTTAAGTATTTTAATTAGGTTTTAATAAACCAAAAATATTAACTTAGTACAATCTAGAGCAACAAAGGCCTGAAGGAAAATTGTCTTTAATATTAATGATGATTTTTCCCATTAATCAAGACAATAGAATGCTTTGATTAAGGCACATTAGAGAAATCCCTTATTAATGAGCTCCTAGTGAAGTTGCCAAGAATTCTTCTAAGTGTCAAGGGTCACCCTCATGCTCAGATGCTGAGGCACTGACTTTATCTTCACTTGCTACTTAGCTCCTCTGCCAGACAAGTGACTTCTGTAAACAGCAAGCTAAGGTGTCCAGAACTACTGCACAACTGTTGGTGCTTGTTCCTGGCATGCCATTAGCAGACAGAGGTTATGATGAAGCAGTCACAGCTACACTGATGCTCACAAGTGACTCAGGTATGGCTCCTGTAACTAGATTTAGTTTGGCATGCAGAAATGTCATGGCTGCTGTGGGAACAGCAGCAGCAGTTGCTTACTTCCAGGTGCCAGCATATAAGGAAAGAAGTCAAGCAGACTAGAGAGTCAGAGCTGTTGTCTCTGATGAGTAGTTATTAAACTGCAGTCAGCACAGGAAGTCTGCAGTGGGTCCTTTCTATCTCAGCCAGCTCCTTCATTCCCCAAATAAAAAAGAAAGAAAAACAGATCTATGTGATGGCTTCACCTCTAGTGAGGCCCAGAGTTGGAGCAGAGTCATCTCAGCTGAACCAAGGCCAGGATCTCTTGGTGATCTTGTAACTACAGAATGATAAACTGCTGGAGGGGGCTACCTCAGGACAAAAAAACAACCAAACCAATTCTTGCATCAACATTAAAAAATAAAAAAAATAGTGAAGTAGGCTGGTACTTGTCTGCTTAAGGATTCACATTTTTGCATGAGGCAAATCTGCACTTTGCACAGTGCTTTGCACAGTGCTTTGCACAGAAAGGCTCCCATTTGTAACTCCTCTATGGTAACACAGGTGAGCATTTCAATGCGTACATCCAGGCTCTCCTGAATTTCATGCAGCTCATCCAGTGGACGATAGATGGAAGAGCAGATGATACATATCTGTCAGTCCTGCTCCATTTTTATCTCTACAAGAGGTTTTAATCTTTGAACAGTTTCTTTGGCAACTGAAATCCTCAGTCTCAATAGCTGTTGCTTGGAAACTGTCTGGCATATTATTATTCAAGATGTAATGTTCTTGCTGGACAGTTCCCCAGTGACATAGCACATGGATGAAAAGCAAGTTGCTACACGTGGTTACTCTGCTGGTGCTCTTACTCTCAACTCCAGACCATATTACTCTAATTGTAATATTGTCTGCAGTTCCTGAAGCCCTATTCCCCCATATACACACATGCTTTTTTCTTAAGGCAGTTAAGTTTTGTCCCAGATGGGATTAGAGACGGTATAAGAGAGAGTCCAAAGAGTGAATTTAGAGAGCAAAGAACTAGTTAAAAGAGCAAGGAAGATGACATTATCCTCTAGGTTCTCTCAGGTAATCCTTGTAAACACAGTCTCTAGACTGTTCAGTAAATAAATATATGACTTAGACCAAGTTCTTAAGGAGTTAAAAAAGCCCTCATTTTGAACATATTTAAAAAGTACTAATAAAAATTGTGTATTACCAACTCAGCAGAAAACTATGAAAAACCTGCCATGGGAAATCTCTGCCTGTTGCACGTAAAGCTCTTGTCTCACCAAGGTGATGGAAAGCATTTCAGTATCTTTTAGTTTACACATAGCAAGTCGCTCAGGGTTTGTGTTGAGAAAGAAGCTGACTTACCTCATTATGTTCCAAGCACCCAATCATCAGTTCTGTCAGGATAACCACTCCAGTCCTTCCTACCCCTGCGCTGCAGTGAACCACGATGGGAGGGTTGCAGTTGTTGCTGCTGTCCAACACACTGTTGGTATGGCGACGCACTGACTGAATCTCCTCCAAGTAAGCTGCAAGATAAAATGCAGGTGAGGTTGCAAACCTCTATACATCTAAACAAAATATGGAGGGAAAAAAGCGTATGGAAGAGTAATCCTTTGTCAAGGTGGCAATAATTTACATTTTTTTACAACATGATAATTATTTTGGCCAGGGCATGGTTAACAGCACTGAATCCAGCAGGTACCAGCTGGGTATCAATTACTTCTTTGGAGTCTGCTCCTTTAAATTAAACAGTTCTTTAAAAAAAAAAAA
>WBNM01045873.1:9936-24936 GCA_013399055.1 Ramphastos sulfuratus
GGGATGTGGGGGTGTGGGAAATCAAGGGGATTTCATTTAGTTTTTTTTTTTTTATAGAAAATGGAAAGTTATGATATTTTCATGTAAGCAGACCATTTTACAAGGGAAGAAATTTGGATTAGGTATCGACAGAGTGTCACCTGATAAAATGTGTGGTGAAGTTTGAACAGCAGATGTCTCACCCAGGGACGTTTCCCTGAGGAAACAGCAGGAACCTCCTGTACACTCACTTTGCCTGGCATTCATCTCCCGACCAGCTGCCAATTTTAAACTATAGCAAGTCTCTCAGTTTATAGTCCTTTCAAGCTAAAATCTGTTACATTTGGGGGAAAATAGCAATACTTATGTAAATCAATAATTGCATTGTATGTTATACAGTAAATCCATAACATGCCTAGAGTGACACTAACAGCATCACGCTCGGGTGTGCTATCAAGCAACACACACAAAGCGATTCATATGCATTAGAGCCTGAATATGTCTTGTTCAACTACTCATTTTATTTGGCACAAACAGCCCTCTTTTTGCAACCCAGGAATAAATGTAGCTTTGTTTCATCACTTTTCTTTTTTTTTTTTTTTACTTTTTTAAAAAAATTTTTCTCTTTTCCTTCAATGGAACTATTAGCTAAGGCTAAATCCAAGCCCCCATTCATGTCACAGTTCAAATATACTACACAGCAATGATTACAGATGCCTCCTGTCTTTCATCCTGGCACTGGCCAATCAGCCAGGAATAAATTGTTGGAAATACAGGAGTTTCTTCATATTAATGGCTTAGTTTCTTTCTTTTTTTTTTTTTTTTTTTTTAATTAGAGACAGATTTGAGATAATAATAAGCAAATAAATGCTGCACCATGAAAAGAGCCTTAAATTGATCACCCTTTCCTTCTGCATCCCAAGCTCCTGCAGTTTTGGTCATCGTTGCTGGGTTTTGGTCCTACGTGTCACAAAATGTTCCAGTGCTGCATATACAGGCACAGGTTTTTACAGCTTGCTTTGATGCTTCTCAGGATAAATCAAACCTGAAAATATTCTTGTATTATTTTAAGTGAAATCACATGAAAGATGGCAGCTTGATCATTCGAGGGAACCAGGAGATCTGAGAGCCAAGACAGGTGCAGGTAGAGTCAATTGTTACAGCTGCTTTTTGATGTCTACCCAAGCACTTCCCACTGTCAAACAGAAATAGGACTTCCNACTCCCACATATGCTTTAGGGAATCCCATTAGCCTTCCTGGACCCTACGGGGGAAAGAAATTTTCGGGCACAGGGGGGGGGGGGGAGGGGACACATGACACAGATGACAATTTTAGCTTTCTCAGTGCCATATTGAACCTGCTTCGATCGTGCTTTATCCAAAAGAGCCCTCGTGCAGATATATACAGTGAAGAGTTCAGATACTGCTCTGCTGAATGCAGCATGAGCATTGTGAACAGAATGTGCACGTATGGGCTTGGATTTTATGATTCATGCCACCAAACTATGAATATGCATGGAAAAGTTGCTCTCTAAGACTTGCAATACCAATAAAAAGATATAGTCATTAATAAAACATGGGGGGGGGGGGGGGGNTCTCTTTTCCTTCAATGGAACTATTAGCTAAGGCTAAATCCAAGCCCCCATTCATGTCACAGTTCAAATATACTACACAGCAATGATTACAGATGCCTCCTGTCTTTCATCCTGGCACTGGCCAATCAGCCAGGAATAAATTGTTGGAAATACAGGAGTTTCTTCATATTAATGGCTTAGTTTCTTTCTTTTTTTTTTTTTTTTTTTTTAATTAGAGACAGATTTGAGATAATAATAAGCAAATAAATGCTGCACCATGAAAAGAGCCTTAAATTGATCACCCTTTCCTTCTGCATCCCAAGCTCCTGCAGTTTTGGTCATCGTTGCTGGGTTTTGGTCCTACGTGTCACAAAATGTTCCAGTGCTGCATATACAGGCACAGGTTTTTACAGCTTGCTTTGATGCTTCTCAGGATAAATCAAACCTGAAAATATTCTTGTATTATTTTAAGTGAAATCACATGAAAGATGGCAGCTTGATCATTCGAGGGAACCAGGAGATCTGAGAGCCAAGACAGGTGCAGGTAGAGTCAATTGTTACAGCTGCTTTTTGATGTCTACCCAAGCACTTCCCACTGTCAAACAGAAATAGGACTTCCAAATATTTTTTCACAGGCATGTGTGAGATTTCAGCTCTCAGTAATAGAAGTCTGACCCGGAGCAGATTGAAACTGACAGTGCCAATATGCAAGTTCTACCTTTACAGATGGAAATTATCATTCCTATGAGCTCCCCAAGATAGAGAGAGACCTTCTAAAGGAATCAAAATTAGTAATGTGTGGTACAATTTTGTAACAGTCTTAAATAAGAGAGAGGTTTGGTCATATCATTTCTCAAGAAACCACAGCCTAAACACCACTTTCATACTGGAGGCTGGCAAAGATAACAGGATGCCCATTTGGCTCCATCTGTAATTTAGTTCCATTTGAGTAATTTCATGCTTAAGCAAAATTTAGAGCCTGGGCTCTGATTTGTAGCTCCCCATTGCTTGATGACTCACATTTTGTCTTTGCATTTTATTGGAAATATGTGAATGATCTCTACCATTCAGGATATTGTGAGAGATCTCTAACTTTCAATAATTGTTAAACCTTTCCGTTCTCCAGCTCTGAAGTTCTGGCACAATTGGTGTCTTTTTGTTAGTTAAATGTTGAGTTATACCCCCCCTAAACTTACACTCATTTCTTTCCCCCTTAAGCAAAACATTTTGACTGAAGAGCAAAATTCACACAAGCTCTTCCACTTCCCACATTCACTAGTAGAACCCCACCTCAAATATTGCCTCCAGTTCTGGTGTCGCCAGCAGAAGGAGGACACAGAGCTATTGGAGTGAGTCCAGAAGAGGCCACAAAGATCATCCAAGTGCTGGAACACCTCTGCTGTGAGGACAGGCTGAGGGAGCTGGGGGTGTTCAGCCTGAAGAAGAGAAGACATTAAGAGGACCTTGAGGCTGCCTTCCAATACTTGAAGTGATCCTACAGGAAAGCTGGGGAGGGACTTCTCTTAAGGGTGTCTAGCAATAGGGCAAGGTGGGGGATGGTTGGAAGCTGAGGGAGAGTAGGTTCACACTGGATCTTAGGAAGAAGTTCTTCAGTAGGAGAGTGGTGAGACTCTGGATTAGGCTGCCCAGTGAGGCTGTGGCTGTCTCCTCCCTAGGAGTGTTGAAAACTGCACTGGATGAAGCCTTGAGCAGCTGAATCTAGTTGAGACGAGTCCCTGCCCATGGCCCACGGCAGGGAGGTTGGAGTAGATGATGTCTAAGGTCCCTTCCACTCTAAGCCATTCTAGGATTCCATTTGTAGTCATCCCCTTTGCTTTTAGTACCTGTTGTCCAAACAATACAACTGCATTTTTTATTGCCATTGTTAGAATTTTTCTTTCCAATGAAGACTACCAAATTGCATCTACTAGATAAAAAAAAAATGACATATTCATGACAAAACTGAAAATCAGCCTTCGTGATAAACAATTGGTCTGTAAAAATATCAGAAAAAGGAGCAGCAACCTTTTAAAATAGTATTTATGGGTAACATTGTAAAGACACTTCATGTTCTTCATTCCCACAGATGTGGGGAGCTCAGATCACTGCCTATGAAATTTTTACCCTCCCTCCATATTT
Source organism: Ramphastos sulfuratus (assembly GCA_013399055.1). Classification (NCBI taxonomy): domain Eukaryota; kingdom Metazoa; phylum Chordata; class Aves; order Piciformes; family Ramphastidae; genus Ramphastos; species Ramphastos sulfuratus. Next base: position 13,629 of record WBNM01045873.1, read on the forward strand.
TGCTACAGCCACAGCAATTTCTTGTCCAGCAGTACCATTCAGATGGAAGGCTTCACTGAATGTCACTTGCCTGACTTGATTTTCACAGAACCACAGAAGGTTAGGGGCTGGAAAGGACCTCAAAAGCTCATCCAGTCCAACCCCCCTGCCAGAGTAGCATCATCTGTACCAGACCACACAGGAACACATCCAGACCCAGGTCTTGAACATCTCCAGAGAGACTCCACAACCCCCCTGGGCAGCCTGTTCGTATTTTAGTGCTGATACTTTCTTCCTGCAAGACATTTAACATCTTTTCTTTTCTCTTTTCTTTCATTTCTTTTCCTTTCCTTTCTTTTCTTTTCTTTTTTCTTTTCTTTTCTTTTTTCTCTTTTCTTTTCTTTTCTTTTCTTTTCTCTTCTCTTTTCTTTTTCTTTCCTTTTCTTTTATTTTCCTTTCCTTTTCTTTCATTTTCTTTTCTTTTCTTTTCTTTTCTTTTCTTTTCTTTTCTTTTCTTTTCTTTTCTTTTCCTTTTATTTTATTTTATTTTCCTTTTCTTTTCTTTTCTTTCATTTTCTTTTCTTTTCTTTTCTTTTCTTTTCTTTTCTTTTCTTTTCTTTTCTTTTCTTTTTTCTTTTCTTTTCTTTTCTTTCATTTAATTTCACTTCTTTTCTCTTCTTTTCATTTCCTTTCTTTTCCTTTCTTTTCTTTTGATGGGTTTGAACTGTGCTGCTTCCTTGGTTAAGTTTCATCCTTTTTTTTTTCTTTTAATGAAGTTTTAGAAATGCTAAGGGAATAACATCCAACAGTGTTCATGCTGTCTGTTAAATCTAGCTTTCCCTATTTTTAATCACTGAGGTTTGCTCATTAACATGATTTAACTTGCCTTCCTGAACAATTCCTTCCCTCAGAAGTACGAGAGGAATGTTTTTCTTCTCAAGGACCATGTACCCTTCTATTAGACATCACCTCACTTTATCTTCAGCACATGAATTTTTTTTAGAATAGGACTATTGAAAGTGTAGTATTCATTCCTCTTTTACTTCTCTATTTCACCCAAATAATTTTTTTATGTAGAAACTGACAAAGTTGTCCATTTGGTTAGAATTTCTGGCGTCATTGACTTGGCAAGGGATAATTCCAGTGGGTGTAGCCAGAGTCTTAGATCACATATGATGATTTTGGACTTCTGTGCTCATTGTGTAGGCACTTTAGGTACATTGACAAGACTATTACCTTGATTTTCTTATATATATATGAGCCATTCATGCAGCACTTTGATGGTAGGACTTCCATGTCCAAGATGCAGCAAGATGCAAAATTAAAGCAGCGTAGATTTACCAGGGCAACCTGATCTGGTGGAGGATGTCCCTGCTGACTACAGGGGGGATTGGACTAGATGCCCCTTGGAGGTCCCTTCCAACCCAAACCATTCTGTGATTCTATAATTCTATGCAGCATGGCTGCACAGCATTTAAGTGGCATATAAACAGGACAGGAAAGCTTAGGTAAAACGATAGGAACTCTGATATGTGTTGTGGTAGGTTTAGATGTGTACTTTCCCTTTTCTTTTAGATAGGAAATTTTCTCTACTTTCCATTTTTCTGAAAAAATAAGAAAATATAAATATAGTAAATATAGTGAGTTGAGCCCAGTGAAGGCGCAAGACTGGAAAGTAGAGAAATGCCTGAGAGAAATGAGTGGTCTGCTGAGTACACCTTTAAGGAAACTTTTTGGGAGACATTTCCATTAGTTTGAGGACTCTCCTGTTGGAAGGCAGTGAAGGGGGAAAGGATCTGGGGATTCTAGTTGATGAGAGGTTGACCATGAGCCAACAATGTGCACTCATGGCCAGGAGGGCCAATGCCACTCTGGGGTATATTAGAAGGGCTGTGGTTGGTAGGTCAAGAGAGGTCTGGGGGCCAAGAGGAAGGGAATAAACTCTTCTCAGTTGCACCCCGTGATAGGACAAGGGGTAATGGATGTAAACTACAGCACAGGAGGTTCCACCTCAACATGAGGAAGAACTTTTTACTGTAAGGGTCCCAGAGCACTGGCACAGGCTGCCCAGAGAGGTTGTGGAGTTTCCTTCTCTGGAACCTTTCCAGCCCTTTCTGGATGTGTTCCGGTGCGACCTGTGCTAGATTCTATGGTCCTGCTCTGGCAGGGGGGGTTTGGACTCGATGATCTCTGGAGGTCACTTCCAACCCCTAATATCCTGTGATCCTGTGATATCCCACTGAAGTTTTTGCTCCTACCTGAATCTCTTGCAGTGGATGAAAGGCTGAATGATATCCTTCCCACCCCCTCCCTGCTTTGGAATAGCAATGGGAAAAACGTTCTGGTTTGCATTTTTCTATCGCTTTTACTCTAATTACTTCTTTCACACATGAAAATATGTTTGCTGCTTTTCTTTGCCCTGCAGGCTGCCTCTTAATACATTTATCTATTGAGATTATTTATTTTTACACATTACTACAGAAGAGTCACTCCGAGTGCCATATTTTCTAACATCAAAAATTTGTGTGCTTCGAGTAGCTGATATCTTAATATCAACAAGTAATTTATTTGAGTAGAGGCAGAGCTAGGGAACATATCTCAGTTTCTCTGTTTGTGTTTTGATGTACTGATACGTATTAAAAGTACACGGGTGGATGACTTGCATATGTCAATTTTTCTTCCCTTGCTGACCAAAGGGTAGAAGGCAAAACAGCAAATTAGATGGAACCTACTACATATGATTATCACAAGCATTTTTCCCAGCGAGGGTTAAAAAATCGTTTGACTTAAAGCTCTTTTCCATTGTCTGTACTTTATTCCTCAGGATATAAATCCATTTTGTAATTACTCCCTTCTTCTTATCTCAGAAACTTTGCCTGACACACCATTCCATATGTTTATGATTCTCTGAATGAAAAAGTGTTCCCTGACAACCATTCAGATTTTTTTCCCTCCTTTAATTTCCATTTATGCCTTATTGTCTTATAATGTTCAACTGAAAATATATGTTGCAATATTGTGTGACATTATCTGTATTACTTAAGATTTTATATAGCCATACATCAACCAAACATCAGATAAATCTCATGCTTCTCCTTTTTTTTTTTTTTTTCTCCCCCTACATCTTCCCTTCCAGAGCTGTATAGGTAGTAGATTCAATTTAGTCTCTATGACAAGTTGACTTTAAGCATTTCTTACAAACCTAGGACAGAAGACATCTGCAATTTTGTTTGAGTCACTTTGAAAAGTGAGCTGGATGGATATAGTTTGCTAAGACTTCTCTGCAATTAGACAATATAAGGGGGGGGGGGGGGGGGAGAGGGGAGTTAAATATTTGCAGTTATCACTATGCAATACTTATTTATAGAACCCCACAGATTTACTGGCATTTGCAAATTGAGAGGATAATCCAGCAGCAAACTGAATAAGAGCTTCAGGACTGGAAAACTCCATGATGTTACCTGACTAATTTGCTGGACTTGCTAATAAATAACTAAGTTACACAAGAAGGGTATTCAGATGATTTGTAATCCTGCAATAATGGCTTCTAAATAGTTAAGATTACACTGAGAGATGAGAACCTTTTTCCCCTATATGCCATATACCAGCAGGGGACAAAATCAATCTTGTGAAGGCTCTGATTACTTGTGCTGCAAGTTTCTTGTCAGCAGATTCAAAATGTGCAGTGGAATGAATCTTCTGCAAGGTGGAGGTGCTGTCTATCAGCTGGGCATCTTTCCTCCCCTCTCTCCCTCCACCTTAACTTCCCTTGGAATATGTGGTTGTGATAAATTAGAAGAAGAAGAGAAAATAAAAGATGCTTCAGCACAGCCATTTTAATCCTCTCCTGTCGGCGCAGAGGGAAGGTGACACCAATTTCAGTGTCTTCCAGGTGAAAAATGTATGCTGGAAATGAGAATATGAGGAAGCTAAAGAACGAATGAAGGAATTGTTTTTGTCTGAAACAATGCTGCTGGAAAGTATACAGAAATACTGTGCTCGAGTGATGAGGTTGAAAATCATTAAGGACTGTGATTTAGCGTGGAAAAAAAATAAAATAAAATAAAATTCAAGCTGAAGCACAGCACTTAACATACAGGGTCCAAAAAGAAAACAAACAAACAAACATAAAAATGCAAACAGGACTAATGCAAGGATTTGGGAAGGTTGAAAATCCAAATCATCATCTGAACAGAAAGTCAAAGTCAATTTTTACCTTTTTAGTAATCTGAATTTGCACCTAGACTCTGTCAGAATTTTGGAGGTTCTGTAATAATGAGGTTTTAGCTGAATCTCAATCAAAACAACTTCCAAACCTCCCTTTGTATCTTTAAATGAAACTTAAGGCAAGCCAAGAAATAAAGTTGGTGTTATGAAGTGAAAAAAATGTATCATGTGCTTTAACCCTGTTTTCTCCCAGTGCTATAAAAAGGAACTTGCACCCTCTTGCTGCTTTGGTGAGGGGGAGTGTCAGGTTTGCTGCTGAGAGGTCTGAGAGCTAGGTCCAACTTGCACCTGCTTTCTTCTCCCCATCTTCACTATTCTTCAGTAGCCTAGGATGGGAATTGTAGGTTTCAAATAAATATCCCCAGAGTAATGCATCCTGGAGAAACTGAAGAAAACATTGCAAAATTGGGAACTGAAGGTCATTAAAAATCTACTGCCGCTGCGGAATTGTGCTGCGTAACACCTAGCGCCTTGCACAGTCTGTGAGGGGGTTATTTTATTCAGTCTCCCAGTAATCCCCATTAGACAGACATGTTGGTTGGTGAAGAATTATCATCTTCCTATCCTGTATGCAGAGAAAAACACAGAGGAAATGGTCCAGCAAAGAGAGAAATCACAGAAACATTCAGGTTGGAAAATACCCTCGGGATCGCCAAGTCCAACAGAGAACCCTACTCTGCAATGTTCACCCTAAACCATATCCCCAAGCACCACATCCAAACGACTTTTAAACACATCCAGGACTGGTCACTCAACCAACCCCGATGAAGGATGAGGATAGTCCTGTTTTCCACTTTCAGATTCCACCTAGCCAACCATTTTGCCTCATAAAATTCTTGCTTCCAATGTTATTCACATTTATGAGCCAAAATTGCTCGTTTTGTAACCAGAGACCTAAAATGCTGTTTGAAGGAAAGAAGGGAGAAAGGGGGGGGGCGGGGGGGGGAAGGATATTCTTTGTTTTAGAGAGCATGTGGCTGAGAATTGCATTAGTTGTCATATTGGTTGATATTTTATTTTGCATACTAATCAAATTCCCCAAAGCCTAAATTACTCCCAAAACTCAATGCTTGCTCTGCCCCTCACAGTGGCAGAAGCTCTGTCAGCAGAAGCAGGCAATCCTTCAGTAGCAAAGTTAATGATCTTCAGAGATTTACATTCCCAACTTCAACTCCTTTCCTGCAGGAAACTCCACAGAAGGGGGAAACAGACAGCTGCAATCTTCAGAGGGCTTTGAATTGGCTGTTTCATCAACCCTCCAGCTAACAGTGGAGTGCTGTGGGACAGGAAGGGAGGATGACCACATTTTTTCATCTTTTTTCATGATCCTTGGGACACAGCACTACAGATGCCATAGATTTCAGGGGGGGGGAAGGGTGATCCTGCTGTGTTTGTGCTTCTGTCAACCAGAGCAACATAAACCAACTGCTTTCCATGCTGTCGAGTGCTGCCTCATACATGCCTCTATCAATCCTAAGTACAAAAGCAAAGACTGGGAATTAGTTTATTCAAACAAGTAGTAGCTTGCACCTAAATTGCCATCTAGTACCTATGCCTATGAGACAGTTTTGTCTTCCTCAGATCCTCCCCTAGCCTCTTGCTCTACTCCTGGCAGATCAGAGCTGAACTCAGGCATTGTCATTCAGAGCAGTTCTCATGAGCTAAAAGGCTGAAAACTCTTGTGAGTGGTAGGCAGTGATTGACTATGGTATCATGTTGGGTAGCAAACTAATTTTGATAAGCTGCTCTGTGGGCATTAGGTCCAAGAACATTGCTGGAGACCTGGATGAGAGACTGAAAAGGCTGCCCAGAGATGTGGTGGAAGCCCATGCCTGGAAGCTTTTAAGGTCAGGCTGGATGTGGCTCTGAGCAACCTGATCTAGTGTGAGGTTTCCCTGCCCATGCCCAGGGCACCGGGGTTGGAATTGGATGATCCTTGAGGTCCCTTCCAACCTTGACAGTTCTGTGATTCTGTGATATCCAGAGAATGGCATTTTAGTGACCTCTAACTACATCTGCTCTCACCAAGGTCCTGCAGAAGTGCCTAGATGTGAAAAGGATGGAGAAACAGAGGCATCAGGGTCTCCCCAGATATGCAGAGGTGGTCTGAGCCAGCTGCACAGCTTAATTCTGTGACAGTGCTACTTTGTCTGAAGTTGTCCCTACACATTCCAGAGAACAAATTAGAAGAATCTTCTTTATACTCCTACCAAAAAAAGATGAATGAAAATGAAGGTAGACTATAGACTACAGTAAAGGAAGGCTCAAAGTTGGCCGTGGCATTAGAATTGCAAAGTAGCAATCAATTAGTTTATCATTAATCAGATAATTTTGGGTATCGTGAATAATATGAAATGAAAAGGAGAAATAACTAGTGGGATAATTTTCAGGAACCATCTCTCAGCTTTATAAACTAATCCTCCTCTAATGGCCCTTTTTAATGTAATTTATAGGTTCATCATTACCCTTTTTGTATTAGTAATTATTTCTAAAATACCAAAGAACCATCTTTTTTTCAAGGTCCTTCTGTGTGCCTGATTTACAGCTAGGCTGGTGTTGGACTCTGTCTTTCTGAGGTTTGACATTTGCAAATATTTATAGCTCTTTTACATTAATGTCTTTCTCATGAATCTGAAGGTGACCGTTATTTCTTTCATCTTGTTGTAATTAAATGGATCAACTATAGCTTTATTATTTCCACTATTTATCTGTGAGGTGCATTAAAACGTTCAGATTAGCAAATTATATTGACCATTATGTGAATTATAACAAACAAATATTTCCTACAACAGAGGTTACACTTGATGCATTGGCTAAGAAATTGTTCCAAGCGAAAGCACAAAATCTTTAATATTTTATTGATCAGATCTAAACCTTCTGCCCAAAGTGGCAATTAAATTTCAATTAAACTGACTGAAAGCATCATATTAAATTTCAGCACTTTACGAGCTATCAGATAATGCTGCAGGACAAATCTTTAGTATGATCACACTCTTTTTAAATTATATTATCCTGTTCATTCACAATAAAAGTGACAGTTTTAGGTATACTTTCAATATTTCTTGAATATAAACCCTCTAATGAACACATTTTATTGCCTTTAAATCAATTATTATTGGATATTTTAATAAAGTGAATTGAGCACTTTGTTTTACACACTGCTTAGAAGTTATTATATTTTGCAGTCAGCAGAGCAAAGAACAGGGAGGGTATGAGGGAGAGATCCGAACACCTAAGGTTGCGCTCAAAATTCAATCGGCTGTTTACAACGATGAATATGCTGCAATCCACTTCACAACAGCTACTGGTACAACATGTTAGTTAACAACTAACTGCTACAGACTACACCTGCAGGCTCTGGGTGGCACTTCCTTCAGCACTATGCTTCCATAGGTGAGGTAAAGCTTAAGGTGACACAACCAAAAGTGCAAGCAGAAGCTGAAAGTAACCTTTAAAGTATTACACACAGAATTGTCAGGGTTTGGAGTGACCTCAAGGATCATCTAGTTCCATGGGCAGGGACACTTTCCACTAGACCAGTTTACCCAGAGCCACATCTAGCCTGGACTTAAAAGCTTCCAGGGATGTGGCTTCCACCACCTCCCTGGGCAATCTGTTCCAGTGTCTCACCACCCTCATGGGGAAGAACTTCTTCCTAACACTTAATCTAAATCTGCCCTCCTCTAGCTTAGGTCCATTCCCCCCCAGTCCTATCACTACCTGATGCTCTAAAAGTCCCTCCCCAGCTTTCTTGTAGCCCCCTTCAGATAGTGGAAGGCCACAATAAGGTCTCTTCAGAGCCTTCTCTTCTCCCCAACTCTCTCAGCCTGTCCTCATAGAAGAGGTTCTCCAGTCCTCTGACCATCCTCGTGGCCCTTCTCTGGACACATTCCAGCATGTCCAGATCTTTCCTGTAATAGGGGCTCCAGAACTGGACACAGTATTGTCTCACACGAAGACCTCAATATTTTCCTGTTCTCTCTGCCTGTGTTCCAGTAGTTCTGTGCAGGTGGTGGCGTTTAGACTTGCCAAAACACAGCCAGCTGTGGACAAATTAGCTTAACTTTGAGGTTATTACCACTCAGCTTCCCTTTACACATATTTAAGTGTAAATAACATGAGCCAGATTGTTTTTTCATGAAACATAGATTAGGCAAACCTAACATATGACTGTGAGCAGTCAAATTCCACTTCACTTAGCAGGTGAACGGAATGCCTTTGCTGCCTTTTCTGAGAAGGAAGCTACATTCTTTATTGATGTTAAGAAGCTGGACTCTTACAAGTGATTGCCAGAAAATAATTAGCCACAGAAGTAGTAGATAGGAGTAGATAAACTTTACAGCCCTGTACACTCACTACAAGAGGCAACTCCTATCTTCTAACCCCTGTTAATTCCCCCCTTCTGCAGATGTAGGCTTCAAAGGTAAGAGAGCCAGGTGACACTGGTTTTTTGGTACAAGGCTTTCTGTGAATTCATTATTTACCAGGCACTGGTCCCTCATATAGCATCTTAATTCCTTAAAGCTAATCATCCTCTGGCTCAGGTTTCAGAAAGAGCTGAATAGCAGGCTAAAAGAAAATGCCTGCAGCAGAATCTGCTGGCCCCTTGCTGCAAACAAGTCCACCTCCTCTAATCATCAGGTACCATTACATTCTCTCTGTCTTCTCACATCATGCCAGTTTTTCCAAGAGAAAAAAACATAATGTTTGTTTGCATTTGGTGGGAAACAGAAATCAAGAAAAGTAAATACAGAGGTGGGAAAGGAGCATTTGTTTAGAGGAACACAAGCTTTTATGCTTCAAGTAGAGAGTTAAAAATCTAAGGCATACCTTTCGCTGATGCACAATGCAGTATTCCAGAGATTGCATTATTTCATATGAATAAGGATGTTTTGTTTATTTTTATCAGTAAACACTTCCTTTTTTCATTCCACTATTCACCTTCCCTGGGGAGCAGAGTGAAGAATTAGGTGTGTAAGGAAAGAGGAAAAAGAGGCTTTTGCAAACTGACAAAACTACCGAGCGCATTCATTTGATACCAGCATTCTCTTTTTTTTTCCCCCCCTTTAATTATTTATTTATTTTTGCAGTATATGCCATGATGAAAGAAGTCCTGCAGAGGGTCAAAGAGTGCTTAAGTAGCTGAGTAAAGGAATTGGCCTCCAGAGCAGGTGTTCATGCTGTCTCAGCAGGCAGGGATAGTATATGTTGCATCAAACGCAGCTCGCTCAGCATGCGTTCACACCTCCCCTGACCCCAGTGCTTCCTGGCTTTGCTACCATGAAAGCCTCATGAGAAAGGAGGTGTGTTTGAAGGGAGTGTGGGTGGATCTTTTCAGTAATCAGATGCTCTTGACTGCACAAACAAGTGAGCAGCAGCCATTTTTTTTAAACCCAAGATCTTCACCTACCCTTGTTTAAGGTAAGGTCCCAATCCAGCTCCCATCAGTGCCACTGACAGAGCTGGCTGCAAGCAGTAAGTCACATCACAGCCTGACAGCTCTCAGTTTGCTCCCTAATGTCAGCCTGACCAGTGGATTTTGCAATATTTCCCCTCAAACAACAATTCTCCTTCTATGTATGGATGGGGAATCCCACACGGCATTGGTAGGCATTCACACACCACATCAGACAAAGTCAATAGACCCACTCAGGATACCATTCAGAGCAGTTTGATTAATCACCTGCAGGGTAATAAATTGGAAATCAGCCTAGGCTTGGGTCAGTTGTGCTCGATCAGCCTGTATCTGCTGTGGATGGAGACATTTTCCTTTGATGCATCAGCCTTTCTTCAGACCAATCTGCTCAGTGTGGATCAGGTGTTTGGTACAGCAAGGATGTGGAATAGGGGAGATTAGATTGCTAGGGGAAAATCTTTTCCTCTCATGCTGCCTGAGTTTTGACTATTTTTCAAAGAGCAGGATCAGGCTCAACATGAGGAAAAGCTATGCTAATGTTGGATAGCTTCTAAATATATTAATCCCTAGACATGGGCCTAAGAATAATTTTAGTTGTGTTTTAATGGAGCTATTGAACGTTTTGGGTTTTTTTTTATCATTGAATTTTATTTGACTGCAGTAGAACTCTGCAGGAAGCTGCTAAGTTTATATGGTAATAGGGAGAGAGAGAAAGGAGATGGGGGTGTGGATAGACAACAAAAGCTTGCCTCAGTTTGAAAGTGGTTTGCATTTTATTCAGCTCTTACAATTCATTCCGGTGTGGCTCTGTTGTCTGAGCAAATCTTTTTGAATCTATCATAATAATCAACTTTTACAGATTCTTCAAATACATTTGAAACTGCCACTGAGTCAGAAAAGCTGGACTGAAGCCAGCTTCCCTGTACTATTCTTACTCATATCTAGTGATATGCTGGATTTATTCCTAACACCAAGAAGAAGAAGAAGAAGGAAAAAAAGGAAAAAAAGAAAAAAAACCCACAAAACTATGAAATTTGGTCAGCTGTACACATGTGAATTTACATTTGTTCTCCAACCTTCATGAAAAAGCCTGGCCTGCCATTGTGGCATGCAGAAAACAATCTATCAAGCTTTCAATAAACTGGAGAATATATATATGTGGTTCAACCTATCTAAAATGAGATGCAGCACTAGCAATATGGAGAGGCCCAGCAAGGCTAGCAATAAAAGTAGATATACAGTATCTGACATCAGATTGTTTCAAGCTTAATTTCAGTAAAGTAATAAGGTCAGGAAAAGAAACGCTCAGTGATGCACAGATTGATGCTATTAGATAGAAACTATGTGCTGGCATCAAGCAAATACTCTGCTTTTTTTTTTTTTTTTTTTTTCCTTTGGTCTCATGGACAAAGTGAAAAGATATTCAGCATAATCCCTACAGATTTATAACCACAAGAGTGGACCAAGCTTAGCAGGCTGCGGTCAAGAACAGTACTAAAGCCAAGCTACACACACATTTATTAACAACACCAGAGGGTATTATATTGCTCTCATTTTCCAAAGTGAACATAATGTATGTTTCCACCAACACACAACAGAGACTGCACTGTGGAGAAGCCTTAACTCCTGAGAGGAGGATATTTAAGAGAACATCAGACGTCGCCAGTCTCTTTTCAGTGGTCGGCA
>WBNM01045880.1:0-24078 GCA_013399055.1 Ramphastos sulfuratus
TCAGGCCTACCACGACACCCTGTCACCCAGCCATTATTTTACCCAACAAAGCACCCATCCATCCAAGCCATGAGCTTCCAGTTTCTCCATCAGTATGCTCTAGGAGACAGTGTCAAATGCTTTACTAAAGTCTTGGTAAACAAATTCCAAATCCTTTCCCTCATCCAAGTGGGTCACTTTCTTGTAAGGAAGATCAGCTTGGTCAAGGACCTCTCTGGCTGAGCCTGATGCCCTGGATGCCCTGTACTTGCTGTGTAACAGTACTCGGTAGGAAATGGCCTCAAGTGTCACCAGAGGAGGTTTAGAAGTTATTAGAAGAAACTTCTTAACTGAAAGGGTTATAGAACACTGAACTATACTTCCTAGAGATGAATTTCTAGCTGGGCTTTGGCCCAGTTTTCTTTCTGCACAGCCTCACAATTTCTTTCTGGTCCTCTTAAGTAGTCTCCTCCTTCTTCCAGAGACCCTGAGTTGCAATGAAGTAAGCTGTTTTTTTTTTTTTCTTTTTTTTCCTTTTTTCTTTTCCCCTCCTGTTATTCTTGTTATTTTTGCTGTTATTGTTATTATTATTACTGTTGTTTCTATTGTTACTGTTCATATTGTTGTTATTATTTCAAAGCAAGCGCACAGCATTCTGGGCAGAAATCCCTGAGATGCATTGGGAAAAGTGTGTCCAGCAAGGCAAGGGAGGTTCTTGTCCCCCTCTACTCTGCCTTAGTGAGACCACACCTGGAATANAATCACAGAATCACAGAATGGCATGGGTTGGAAGGGACCTTTAAAAGTCATCTAGTCCAACCCTCTTGCAGGAAGCATGGGGCATCCCCAACTAGATCAGATTGCTCAGAGACCCATCAAGACTGACCTTGAATGTCTCCAAGGATGGAGCCTCCACCACCTCAATGGGCAGCTTGTTCTGGTTTTCCAGCACCCTCATAGTAAAGACCTTCTTCCTATTGTCCTATCAATCTACCCTTTCTTAGTTAAAAACCACTGCCCCATGTTCTAGTGCTACAAGCCCTTGTAAGAAGTCCCTCCCCAGTTTTCTTGTAGTACTGGAAGCCTGCTGTAACGTCATCTTGAAAACTTCTCTCTCCAGGCTTGAACAACCACAACTCTCTCAGTCTGTCCTTGTAGGAGAGATGCTTCAGCCCTCTGAATACTTTTGCAGCCCTCTTCTGGACATGCCCCATCGGGTCCATATCCTTATGTTGAGGGCCCCAAAACTGGGCACAGGAAAGCACTTCTTGTGGAGGTAAAGAAGTGCAACTGTTCCTAGATGGCACTTGGCAAGGACAAGAAATTCGGAGAGGGTTTGTATTCCTATGTGGAATGCAAATATGTATTAATCACATCTTTTAAGCATGAGAACTCTGCTTTAATGGAATAGAGAATTACTTTTCACAGGACATTAAATACATTGCTTTGACTGGAAAGTCCTCTGTATACACTGTATTTTTCAAGACATGCATGAAGGCCAATATTTTTGTCAGCCTGGGGACAGCCATTGCATAGTCAGTGAATTGCTGGCATGAAAAAGTGGCCACAGCCTCATGGTTAACCCTTCCCCTTCTTTAGGAGTTGTTAAACATCCCTGCTGCTAGAGGTGTGTTCCAAAGCTCATAGGGCAATAGCTACAGCTGGGTGAACCACTGGCACCTGTCAGCTGTGTCAATCACTCTGTAGCCTCTCCGCTTCACAGTGGGAGCCCCAAACCCTTAGCCTTCTGCCTTCCACCCTCTCACCATTTCTCTCGCACATTGTACATAGCAACATACCTCTCAACACAGTACAGGCTCTGCTGCTAACAAGCCTTCAGTTATCTCTGAGTAAGAAACATTGTACTTGAATCCTTGGAAATCAAAATATGTGTTTAGATTGCTTGCATTAATAATTATTTATCAAAAATACCAACATAAAATCTATAGGAACAATAATTCCTTTTTATACCCCAGGAAGTAATGCCAGGCAACCAGACTTTCAGTATACTTCATATGTTGCTTCATATTGCTCTTAGGTGAAGCATGAAAGGACAAGGTTGGTCACTTCGTGTCACCAACCACAGGATCCAGAGGACTTCTTCAGCTCACTGCTGTGCATAAAAGGAGCCAGAAATACATAACACTGTGTGTATGAGGTCTTTGGATTTATGATGTGCTGTAAAGTAAATCCAGACATTAATTTTATGAGATACTTCACTCACGAACATGTTGGGCTCACTCCTTGTTGGGGAGTAAACTCTTCGTGCATGGTGTTTCTGTATATATCTTTTTTAAATGAACATATATTCTGATGCATATAGCATAAAAATTCAGCTCTTCACCCAAGGGATGTGTTTGTAGACATAGTCTGGGATTTGGAAATACTCTGGGCTACACGCTGGAAGGGAGGCCCAGTTTCTGTGGCATGCTGCCACATCACTTTTGGTTAGGAAGCTTACAGCTTGATAACTTCTGAAAACAGGAAGGTATGACAACAAAACTGTATTTCGATTAAATAGCTCCCATATAAACACAGGAATTCCACTGAGATCCCTGCTTCTTGTCCTCAGCAGGTTTTGCAAGGACAGACTGGCTGGGTGACAGCTCTGGTGGCTCTGTGCTGGTTGCAGGTCACTTTCAACAGGTTCCTTACCTAGCTCAGTAGGCAGCTGAAAGAAATTCTCTGGAAAGCCACAACACATCCAGTGTTAGCAAGATTTACTATTCTGTGGATCTAGTAGTTTTTAATTTTTTTTTTTTTAAATTTTTTTTTTTTTTTCTGGGAGACCTAAGGGAAAACATGAATCGTCCATGCACAAAGTGGATGCTGATGGTTTGGAAGCCATCAAAGCGGCCATGTTGTCCTCTCACAGTGTGTGAGAAGAACTAACAGAAGTGAAGCACGGAAAAACAGAGGAGGTGGAGGCAGCCAAATAGTGAGGTCTGCAAGTGATTCTGGGTGAGGGTGAGACCCCCAGACTGGGCTGCCAGCCCTTGTCTCTGTAAGCAGCAAGGAGGATGGCCATAGCTTGTCATGCTCCGTCGTATTCGAAGTTAGACACTTCGGAGGCATCATACACCTTAATCTCAACTGCTGTCAGGAAGATGAAAAGCCCTAAAAATAGATTAACATGACAACCTGTGGCTGTTTGGTCTGGAGAAGAGAAGACTGAGAGGAGATCTGATCAATGTGTACAAATATCTGAGGGGTGGGTGTCAAGGGGCTGGGTCTAATCTTTTTTCATTGATCAGTAGCAATAAGACAAGGAGCAACAGCTATGAACTGGAATAGAGAAGGTTTCGTCTCAACGTGAGAAGAAACTTCTTTACAGTGAGAGTGACAGAGCACTGGAACAGGCTGCCCAGAGAGGTTATGGAGTTTTCTCTGGAGACTTTCAAAACCCACCTGGATGTATTCCTGTATGAACACATCCCTAGGGGATCCTGCCTTGGCAGGGAGGTTGGACTCAACAATATCTGGAGGTTCCTTTCAACCTCTAAGATTCTGTGATTCTTTGATTTTGGCAGTGATTTTAACCTGTTCTTATCGTCTTGGAGGCTTAGTTAACACTCTTGGGCTGCTGGAGCAAGCAGTCATGCCCAGTGCCATTTTGCACGTTGCTGGCTGCTGACTGGCAAAGTATGATTTTCCTGAATGATTTTTGGTGTGCTTCAAACATTATGAAACATTTCTAAGATGTCTCTGGAATTAAAAAGAAGTATGTTTCATTTTGTTTTCTGGTGAAAGAGATATCTGTCTCAGATATTTTACCTCCTTTCTCACAGGACAGTAACAAGTACTTTTGTGAAGGAGTTTGGCTGACTGAGGATGCCAAGTGAGCTGCTGCAGGAGAAACCAGGTAAAGTGAGATCAAAAGTGATTTGAGGACCTCTGAATGGAAGCCAGGGAAGCTCCAAATGGTAGTAGTGTTCCCACTGAAGAGTGCTTTTGAAAGGCTGGAGACTTTAAGCAGAGCTGAGTTCAGCTTCTGATTTATGGTAACTGAGAAGAGATCATAGAATTGTAGAATCATAGAAACATAGAATGAGTCAGGGTTGGAAGGGACCACAGGGATCATCTAGTTACAACTCCCCTGCCACAGGCAGGGACACCTCACACTAGATTAGGTTGTCTACTGCCTCATCCAGCCTGGTCTTAAACACTTCCAGGGATGAGGTGTTCATAACTTCTCTGGGCAACCCATTCCAATATGTCACCAGCCTCNAAAGGCCACAATAAGGTTACCTTGGAGCCTTCTCCTCTCCAGACTGAACAGCCCCAACCCCCTCAGTCTCACCTCACAGGAGAAGTGCCCCAGCTCTCCAATCATCCTTATGGCCCTTCTCTGGACACATTCCAGCACATTCACGTCCCTCTTATAATAGGAGCTCCAGAACTGGACGCAGGTCATCTAGAGGTGGCCTGGGGGTGGCACTGGGGCACAGAGGGCAGAAGCTTATAGGGCACAGAAAGTGAAAGGCATATCTAATTTTTAATTATTAGACAGAAAAGCAGCATTAGAGCACTATAGCACTGTGCCTGCAAAGCAGATGGCAGGCAAGGTGGTAGAGAGCTAACAGACATCCTTCCCACACCACGGGCCTGAAGTTTATCCAGTCTGTGTGGAGCTGAAGTTGTGTTCAATAGCATCATGAATACAACTACCAGATGAACATGAATTGACCCTTTTAGTAATTACCCAGGACCTATGTAAAAATCACAAACTCATATATATTGACAGAAGGCCAGCTGGAGAAAAGAGATAGGGATGTTTGGTGAAATACAGGTTGTGGAAAGGTTGCAATGGCAATGAAATGGGCTGTTAGTAATTTGTCTTGTTTATAGCCTAGTTTCCCTGGAAGTTCTCAATAAAGTTTAATGTAGAATATGAAAGATTAGTAAAAATATTAGTTAAATAGACAAGGTGAAGCTTAGAAATGCAATTTCTTAGAAGGCTGCTTAAACTCATTTTAAGTGATCTGCTCCCAAGTCCCCTTGGAATTCAACCACCATGTTTTGGGGCAAAAAAAAAAAAAAATTGAAACCGACATTTCAGATGAAACACAGCTATTTCATTTAATTTGTCTTCAATGTACCTACCATGTACTTTAATTTTGACAAGTCACCGATGAGAGATTGCAAATAGAATCATAGAATCATAGAATCATAGAATGGTAAGGTTGGAAGGGACCTCAAGGATCATCTAGTTCCAACCTCCTGCCATAGGCAGGGACACCTCCCACTAGTACAGGTCACTCAAGGCCTCCTCCAACCTGGCCTTGAACACCTCCAGGGAGGGAGCAGCCACAACCTCCCTGGGCAACCTGTGCCAGTGCCTCACCACCCTCACTGGAAAGCACTTCCTCCTGACATTTAGTCTAAATCTCCCCTCTGNTCCTTATCCAGCAGTGGTCCACCCATCAAGTCCATGTTTTTCCAGCTTGGTGACCAGGATGTCATGTGGGACAGAGTCAAATGCCTTACTCAGGACCAGGTAGATGACATCAGTCAGCTGAAAAGCAGAACAATGTGTTAGAATTTTTACTTAAGTTCTGCTGTCTCTTGCACAAAGTTTTAGAGGTGTTTTAACCATTTTAATCTTAATGCCTGCCATTAGCTCTTTCCTATGCAGTTCATACATTGCCAGGTGTTAGACTGGGTTTGTAGTGGCTCCCACAATCTCAGCTGGCCTTTGGGTACAGGCAAACCTGGATTTTTTCTGTGTTTCTACCACTGTGGGCCTCACAATTCTGATAAAGTCTGGAAAGTACCTCGTACTATTAAATTAAAAATCCCTCCTCAAAGCCACTCTTAATAGTTATACATTGTTTAAACATACTGTGCAAACTGTGACTCCTTAGAACAATTACACAGATCAGTTGCCTATATTTCTTTATAAACAATACTGAGATTAATTAGTTGGAATGGCTTCCTTTGCTTCGCCTCTGATGTCATGAAAATGCTATTACTAGCTCTTCCTTGGACAGAATAAACAAGCATATCTGATATGCAAGCTAATATAATGTCCTTTATTTACATGATTGTAAATCCTGTTAGCTCTAAAACAATTTTGAATTTAGGAGAGGGCCAAAAAGGAGAATAACAAAGGAGAGAAGTGACCTCAGTGATCCCACACTGACGTATCTTCAGCTTCAGAACTGGCATGGGAAGGTTGTGTTATCAGTGAGCTTGGGAAACCCGAGTGATCGCTCTGCCATTCTGCCCACAGCAAGACGTAAACAACTAGTGATTGTTTCAGGAGTTCACAACTTTTACCTGTACCACAGTTTAGTTTTCTGTGTAGTATACATAGGTTTTTGGACACTTTGAGTAGAGCTTGTTCTACTGTTTGATAATTCTTTTGATGAAGAAGTTTCTTCTAATACCCAGTCTCAGCTTTCCTTGGGGCAACTTGAGATTTTTTTCCTCTTCTTCTATGACTTCTTACTACCTTTTCTCCAGGTCACACAACCCCACCTCCCAGGGCTGCTCCTCAGAAGACCTGTTCTCCACCCTTCATCCATTCCATTTCAGCTCTCTGGACCTGCTCCAACACCTAAATGTCTTTCTTGTAGTCAGGGCCCCAAAAGTGAACACAGTACTTAAGATGTGACCTCATCAGTGCTTAGTACAGGGTGACGATCACTTCCCTGGTCCTGATTACTATATGGTAGATCTGCTTCTGTTCAGTAGGTCTGATTGTTTTTCAGTGAAGGAATAGTGACATTTAGGCTCTGCCTGCCCTCCTGAATTGCAAAGGATGGAAATCAGTGGTTTTGTAAATGTATTCCCATTCCTAAGTGAACGTGAGATTTATGGGATCAACCTTACCATGCTACATGCGGGATTAACTTTGCTAAAGTCAGCGCTTTCATCCCAGGATTTGGTAAGCTTCCTTTCTAATAAAAGCACAAGAAAATAATAATAGAAAAAGTAATTATTTACTTCATCTTTAAAAAGAAATCATCCTGATGTATGTTTTTTCTTCTTTCTTTCCCTTCATTTTTCTCTGACAGAAACGGATAATCATGCGTCATATATTATTGAGACATCAGAAATTGCTCAGGAATTAATCTTAAACTCTTAACAACCCCCCACATCAATATTTAGACATTTAAGAGCTTCTATTATTTAATCATCTGTGACAAATAGTATTTTTCTTTCAAAAACCCTGGCAATTTCCAAGTACAAAACCAAGCCTGACCTGGGACATGGTAGGCTTGTGAGCAACCAGAAGCTTCAAATCTAGTGAGTGAAATAGTTAAAATTGGGTTTACTCTGTATAACTTGGCTGTATATTTGTGTTTCCTTTAGGACTCTCTGTCTCTTGAGTATGTGCTAAAGTAGTATGCAATTTTTGATACATAATAACATATAGATAAAAATTATCAAAATCTGTGCTATCTGTAAAATTTAAAATAAGTATGTCTTGTTGTATTTAATACAATTAATGTGCTTAATGTACATCAGAATTACATTAATGAAAATTCTGCTGAACTTAGCTGTACTGTGCACAAACTGGTTTAAAAATAGCCCACAGGATATGGGAAACCCCAAGCAATGCTACAGGCTTGGGGCACTGTGGCTGGAATGCTGCCCGACAGAAAGGGATCTGGGGGTTGTAATAGACAACAACTCAATATGAGCAAGCAATGTGCCCAGNCTAAATGCAGTTATTCCTGTTTTGCTGTGACATTTACAGAAGCATGACTGGTCTTTAAAACAGGCCCTTGTTTTGCCCAGCACAGGCTGCGAGGGCAAGTCTCTGTGACACACTGTTGCCACCAGCTAGTAGGATTTGGAAGATGATCTGCTGGTCAGGTAAAAGCACTAGTTACAAAGTGCTTGCTCTCCAGTTCTTCAAGACAGTTAACATTAAATCCATGGGCACACTTTCCTCCCTTAGCCCATTTGCCATAGATAAATTTTACCTTTCTGGCTTTGGTTTTTACTTTCTCTGTCAGAAGTTAGCTGGTTTTCAGTGTCCAGTAAGCTTTTTCAGCTACAAGGAATATTGGATGATAGACTAAAGTGCTTTTATTTGGAGAGGGTTTTCCTGAATAGGAAAGGAAGCAAAACTTTATTTACTGCAGTGAGACCATTCCAGTCAGCTGTAAGTTCCCAGACCTGCTTGTGTAGTTTCTTACATTTGGTGTTGCGTTCCTGAGGAATTTTTTGAGTCAGTTTGTAGTCAATGCTGTTGAGTTGCTCTTTGTGTTTGCTTTCTTTCTGTTTTCTGCTGGTGCTTTTTAGTGTTGTTGTATACATACATAACAGAAATGCATAATTTACCTTTACAGATATGCTGAAGGACTTCACAGTCATTATCTTTATAAGGGTTATTTGAACACATGGTCTCTTACTCTAGGATGAAGAGACAATAAAGTATCTAGGCAGAAGGCAGTGAGAGGTTTACTAGAAATTCTTACAAGTTAAATGAATACTGGTGTTAAAAACAGTGTCCCATTTCATGTCTTGAGAGGATTAAGTTCTCTAAAATATTCAAGCAGCATTCACACTAAGAAGTGAAAGCTTCTACCTGTTATTTTATACATATAAAACATCCTCCTTCTCATACCAGGATGTTTGTGGGTTTTGTTTTGTTTTGTGGTGTGGGTTTTTTTGTTTGTTTGTTTGGTTTGGTTTTTGGTTTTTTTTTGTTGGTGGTGGTGGTTTGGTTTGGTATGGTTTTTAAATCTATATGTTTGGTTTAATATTTGCCTTAATGTAATGTTGTGTGTTCTTTTATCAGATGGCTAAAGATGCTCTATAACCATCTCAGCTGCATGTAGTTTCCATTATCTTGATCTGGTGGCAGCCCTGCATGTGGCATGATGTAGCAGCAAAGCCTGTCATCCTAAGGGCTCATAATTAGTGCAGGATATTAGTACTTTGGATGCTCCAGTTCCACCGGTCTTCTGTGTGACCCAGGAGACCAGGACCTAGTCTTGGTGCAAAAAAGATGCCAGACTGCAGACATGCCATCTTTTGTGGGAACCCACCCCCCCACCTTTTTTTCAGTTTCTTGGTGGTATATCAATGACATTTTTTTCCCCTAGAACATTAGCAGAGATGCATAACAGAACTTAACAGTATCAATGCTCATTCAAGGCTACTGAGTGGTTAAGGCAGAGATCTGAATCCAGGGTTTAGTTCAAGATGTTTAATCTCTTTAACCCTTCATCTATGGAGTAGAGATAATGTTGTTTTTCTTCTCCTCTCTCCTACTGTTGTTGATAACTTGTGCCATAAGTTTGTTTTTTTCTCCCATCTGTTTCACTACATGCCTGCATAATTTCCTATCTCCCGCACTAAATTCAGCATTGACTTTCCGAACACCACTTGAGGTTTTGACTGTTTTTTTCCCCCATAGAATCCACTGTAAAATCTGTTTTCTCTTGGTTGTTAGCCCTTTTGGAACCACCAGATCTTCTGTCCAGAGTGACTCCAGTATCTGATGACTTCTGTTGAAAATAGATGTTCTGCTACTCCAGCTGTTGCAAAGTGTGAGTATGTGACTATTTACTCCCAACATACGGTCTCTTTGCACTGCCAGTATCAAACTGGAGGTTCTTTTACACTGCTGGTGGTGCAAGTCTTGTCTAAGTGTGAAGCATTCAGTCTCAATGATTAAGTGGTGCCACGGAGACATAAAATATTATTTCATTGCTATTTGTATTTTTGTTGTTACGATAAATGCAGCAGTGAGATCAGGAGAGATTTATGTCTGACAACAGTGCTTGGAAAGTGAGTTTGTGTTCTGGGAGAGCATAGAAACCCTCTTTGTTTTGTCTTCCATTGAAGCTAGCAAAAACAGCAAGCAGAACAGGACATATTCTAGGACTTGGTGAGCTAAGACTGTTTCAATGACATCCATTGTCACTGAAAGACTAAGTAGGATGTGAAACAGGAGGCTGCAAGATTGGACTGAACCAAAAAAAAGCCAAATTATCAACATAGCATTCTATGTCTTTATGTTTCCCAGTTGCTTTAAAAAGATGTTTCTAAACTGTAAACTATTTTAAATGCTGCTCTGATTGTACTATGCCAAATTCCTGTAAAGATGCTGGTATCTTAGTTAGATTTCATTGTTATATAAGGAATATTATTTTATTCCTTTCTGTTTCTTTATCCCTCTTTGAGTCTTCCTTCTGAAATCCACTTATGCATGACTTTTTCATTGTATGATTTTAGCCACAGATACTACAATTTCAGAAAATTTAGTGTGTGAGAGAGTGATGTCTGCCTCTCAAGACCTGACCTTTAAAAATGCAAATCATTTGTAAGACTGGGGAAGGTGAACAGGATAAATATATCTCAAATTTGGGCCTTGAAGAGATCGAGGGTCAGGATGTGTGTGGCCACAAATGAAAGAAATGTGCTCATGAATGGCTTAAGGCTGATTTTTTGTTCTGCTCTGGTCTGATGGTTGTTTTGCAAATGGCTGGCTGACATACACCACAAGAGAAGTGTGAGAGCCCTGTGATTGCTATGGCTTTCACATTCTGATCAGTTTGAAGTGAACAGTGAGAAAAGATGACCATGACATCACTACTATACACTTCCAAGGACAGTCTTGCAAAGCTTGCACCAGATGTATATGCATATGGGTTATTAGTGACTACACCACTTGCTAAGAAGAACTTGCACTGTGATTTTGGAAACTGTTCTTCATAAGTACTTGAGAATTCATAACACCTATGTGGTAACTTTCACTATTTTGCTTAATTCGTTACTTTCAAATTAATTTGTTACTTGTTACATGGCTATTTATAATGTCTATATGCACCTATATATATGTGTGTGTGTGCATATAAACATTATAAATAGTCATGTGCATTTTCTGTCAGGTTTGATTCCCTGTTATTATATTATTTGGTTGACCGATGAAACTTCTGAGCCAATTCATCATGTTCTTCAAAGTGCATTTACTACTTCAGAGTGCTCCTGACCACATCATCAAGCTGGAGAAGCCAGACCTGCCAACTTTTATCTGTAAGAATACCCTGGCCTACAGTCCTGGCCTTTCTTCATGAGACAGGGTTGTAGATTTTAGTGTCAGTCCTTGGTCAAGTTAACATAAAAAAATCGCAGATCCCTGCAAGCAATTTTTCATTATTTGGTGTGTGCATTTTGTGAAGGAAAGCACTAGATCACAGGGAATTAATTATCTTTTTCCTTCCTACTATTATTTATTTCACTCTGTGTCCACTTTAGCCTAATCTTCCCATTTCCATCTGGTGAAATCTCAAACTAGTTGAACAGAGAGAAAGAATAAACATATTTCCATAAACTCTTAGTATGAAAGAGGATTGTCGTGGGACTGTATGGAATGAAAGTAAAGAACAGAGACTGTCAGAAGATGAACTCAGTGAAAGAAACTCTTCTAACTCCCACCCTGTGAAAAACGTTTCCCCTGACTTCTATAAATGCTGAATAAGATGCCAGATGAATTCATGATAACCCCTCAACAGAGATGGCTCAAGTTAGTATTCATTGTTGGGTTCTCATTCTGGTGCTAACCAGCTTAGAAAATAAAGATGTAACTTTCCTAGACATATTCTCAGAGTTCACTTCAGGCTTTGGGAGCCTTTTAGATATTGACCTCCCTAATAGTTGCACTGTTTCTGAAAAGGAGCAGGAAATGATTTAGAAAATATTGGTCTCCCTCATTAAATTTGTGCCTGGAATTGGAACAGGAAGACAGCTGCATTTCCTCCAGCATTTCCATCATTGTCAGTTTAGCAGCTTGGATATCTCAAAGAAATTCAGAAAGAAAAGCTGTTCTTCCTGTATCTGACTGTATGAAATCCTAGCTCTTATCCCCTGAGTGCTTGTTTTCTTTTTAAAACATTTTTTGCAACCTATCTATCAATTGCAAGCTCAGTGAATGAGAGTCTACCTGTTAGAAAAGTAGTAAACCTCTGTAAAATGTTCTTTCAAAGGGTAAGGACAATGCCTGCTTGCTTAAAGACTTGCTTGGTTTATTTGTGAACTACCTTTTATACTCTACCATTAAAGGTCTTCTAGCATGTTTGATAACTGGCATGCTGCCATCTCTCTCACACAGACCACCCACCCTTCACGGTGACGTTAAGGAAGTCCCCAAGTTTGCATTATTCAATGGCAAGGAAGCCTTTGCTATCTTTGACTACACAGATGGTGAGCAAAAGGATGGGAACCTTTGGGTTGGACTGCATCCCTTGACTGATTTGTTTTCTCTTCGCAGTAGAGGCTTTCTGGTACAAAGAAATCTTCTGTTTGGTACACTTGCAATGAGAAAATAATGTTCCAGTCCCTGACAGGTGCTTTAGCTTCCAGCTGATTTCAAAGTGCATCATACTGCTAGAAGAAAAACCCACATGAAAAATACACAAAACTGGGAAAAAAGCCTTTCACAAGTTCTGTTATGTGATCACAGTGAATGCTCTTTACTCAGCTCAGTGCAGTGCTCAGTGCACAGGTCTGCATGCTTCATCTCTTAACTTTTTACTCTGCCTCTCTTTTCTGTTGTTCCTTTAGTGCCTCAGTCTGTACCCACACAAACAGGTTCATGAAAGCAGACATGAGATCTAATGGCAGGAGAAGCTACTAGCATTCTAATTTCCTTCTTTGTACTCTGCATCCTCTGCCATCTGCTCCTGGGCTCTTCCTGATGTTTTTACGTTGCAAAACTCTTTGAGACAGGATGTTTTCTTTTTTATTTGTTAAGTGCCTAGTATAGAGTAATGATAAACAGGAATCTGAGGCTATGATGAATATCAAGTTTCTGTACTTTCCTGACATTGTGGAATGTGTCAGTTAACTCAGGTGTGTGGGACTGGCTAATGCTGACAAAACAGAGGAGAGACTCTGACAATCAGATATCAGCTAATACTTATGAGTGAGAATAATACAAAAACTACTCAATCTTTATGATTTTGTGTCCAGATTTCCCCTTATTTTCAGTTGAGAAAAACCAAGATCTGCAAATTCAGATCAAAGGACTTCTGAAAAGTAAACCGCTTTGAACATTCATGTAGGACAAAGAATGAATGGTGGAAAGAACTTATTTTCCATCTGTTAAGCCAAGTTGAAAGGCTGTGCTTGAGTCAAAATTTGCCTTCATTCAAACTGATACGCACTTACAGATATGCTGCAGACTTCCTCCCTAACTCAAATACAGGAGATGTGGGAGGTCTGATGGCCAGGGATGGACTGGGTTGCCCTGAAAAACTCTTCTGCATGAACCAAAAGACAGATAAGATGTTTTGCCTAAGCACATATACCTACTAACTGTTCATATCTTTCATCTGATACCAAAGACTTCCTTACAGAAGTAGAGAAAGCATGGTAGGGAAAGCAGGCAGGAGAAATCTTTGGCTTAGCTCAAGCTTCTGTCAGCTGCCACACCTCAGCTGAGACACATGCCTGACTACAGTCACATCTGGAAGGAGTAAGTTCAGTCATTGGACCAAAACCCAGGGACTCAGGATGAAGCTTAATATGCAAAATTCTTATTACCTTAACTATGGAAATCTGATGGAAATGTATGAATAGACCAGAGATGACTCATTACCTAGTAAGAACTGGAAAGATTTTAGGGGGCAATGCAGCTTTGCTTGATACCACGTTCCAGCTAATGAATATTCCCTTTCTGTTTAGAAAACTTCTTGTTCACTACATATTCCTGCTCATCACCACCACGACCAGATTACATCTGCAGAAAATGGACCAGTCAGTGGTTACTACAAGAGCCCATAGTCTGAGAAGAGGAAACTTGCAAATTTAAACTTAAAATCAGAACTTAAAGTCAGAATGATAAGCTGGAGTTGTGGTAGTATATGGGGAGACAATAGCTGGCAACCTAAGACAAAGCTGTGAGGACAGAGCTCATGTTAGAAAGAATACAGTAAAGTGCAAGAATTTCCCTGACTGATCATTCCCTGACCTCTCTCATACTTGATGTCTTTATGTGAAAATTTAATTATGAAAGCTTAATTTACAGAATCAGCCTTGAAGAGTACAACACCTCTTGAAGTAATTTGGTCCAGATGACACAGAAATTTTGTGAGACACTGGGAAATAGAATATTAAAACCATGGTTAACTTTTTACATCACACTCTTTTCCACATGTTTAATCTTCCTTGACCAAACAGGAACAATCACTGAAACCTATTACACAGATTAGGCATACATGAAGGAAAGATTGCTTCTAAGGATACAAGTCGACAAAATTCCCTTTAAAATTTAATTTTGGCTTTTGTATAAGAAATATTTTTATGTACAAGTAATATGGCTAATAAGGGGATGTCAAATCTGTGTGTGTACCTTGGACAGATCTGCTTCAATTTGTGTAGTTGCATGAGGAAACACAATCTAAATAAAAAACATTTTTGTGTACGAATTTTGAGCTTCCTGAAAATGTGAATTTTCAATTTAAATGTCACTGCATGCAGGAGCACTGAAAATCTCAAAGTACACACTTCAATATGTACTTATTGAGAGTTAAGTCTGGCAATCATAAATGAAAAATGTATCTTAGTTTCCAACAGCAGCTGGATACAGGAAAGAGGTGTGTGGGGAATAGGTTCAGTGGTCTAACAGATCATTTATTCCTGGATTCATTCCCCTTCATTCACCTATTTCTTCAATCTGTTTTGTGACCAGTGGAGAGAAAGGCACTATAACTGATCCACTTTTAAATAGAAATCATCCTTGAAAGCCTACCAGTTAACCATTAAAAACAGGCATAATCCAAAGCAAAGAAGATGACAACTTGGACGCCATCATGAATAACCTAGAAAGTTAGGAGAATGAACTCAAACCTGAATGTCATATAAAAAACTTTGGAAGAAATTTGTCTTTCCCTTTCCCAGATCCAAAAGCCTATAGAAAGCACCAGGTAAGTTGATTCTCATCTTCTAAATTTCTTCCAGATTCACTCTGTAAGCTATAATCCATTCAGGAACCAATATGCAGTTTTACATTATAGTCCATGGTAACACAAGTGGGTGTGATGTCACATTCTGGCTTCCTACTTTGATTTACAGTCCAAAACCTGCTAATCAGAAAAGGTCTGAAAAAGGACCAAGTGGATAAAAAAAAAAAAAATCTGAAAAATGCTGTGAGCAGAATTTACATTCTTTATAAATACTACTTCAGTTTCTGGTGAGGCTTGGACCTTCCCATTAATTTTAAGTTCTTTTTGCCCAAATATACTAACCCTGTTTTTCCAAGGAGCCTTTGTTTTGGAATTATTCTGTTTTATGAGCAAAAAAGGTAGAAGGAGATCCAGCAATGGCATCCAGAGACTGATTTATATCCACTAGATTTAATTAAAAGACATATGAATCAGCAACTCTTTCTAAACTGAAAAATGAGGCAATTACCACTCCTCCTTTAGAAAATGAAAATAAATACTTCCAAACAGCAGTTGAATGCCACTTTTTGTCACTTGAAACAATAGATCAGTTTGTGCATTAGGATGCTCTCAGGCAACCATTGCCATTCTAAAAGACCTATTTCTATCCTCTTATCTTCATGCCTGCAGTAGCAGTGCTTCCACTTTTTGATAAGCAAGAATAAACTTTCCCCTTCTACTTATCTCCAACTAAGTAAATGCAGCAAGTAGCAGGTGAGCTGGAAGTAGTTTAGTAATTGGTATGACCAGAGGAACCATTTTGGTCTAAAGACTGATCCAGGTTGCATAATTTCTAATGTGCTTTCATCGGTATATGAAAATGCATTTGCTGATTAGAACACAAAAAATGGGAGCTATGAGAGGTAACTTGAAAGAATTCCTCAGGGCCTATTCTCTAGGTCCTTTAGGCTTCTTCCTTTTAGCTTTTCATGTATCTGTTGGGGGACCACAAAGAGCAGTGGCAGGTGTGCAAGGAATTAGCATCTCCAGCCTTTGTATCAGTTGCTCCTTCAGACTAGAATGTTTTACAACCAAAAGAATTCCATGATCAATAAACAGGCAGTAAAGCTGCTCTTTGGCTTCAGCAGAAGAGTAAAAGGATCTCAAGTAACTGGAACTCAGATTTTCCCATTTTCCAGAGCCAAATCAATGACTGCTATAGCAAAGAAAAGAAACAGGTCAAGTAGCAGGATGGCTCTTTTGCAGGTACTGTTTTCACTTAGAAGTGCCCTCAGCTGCTACCAAACGGGGAGCAAACTGCATTCATCTTTCTTTTGGAATTTTGTTGCTCACAAACATGTCACTGGTTCATGTCTTTTTGAGGCATCCGTTGCATCTGTGCTGGCTATGGATAAATTGCTACTGTTCTGATTTGTTTGAAATTACATTTAGACTGCCAGAGACTGTAGCAAACCAAATGGATCAGGTTTATATTTCACTTATCCCCAGGCAACCCCCGTGGGTTCAACAGGTTCACAGGGAAGTGATTAAGAATCAAATTTAATCTTTGCCTTTTTTTTACAGGGTTATGTGCAATCTGTCACACATGCTTCTTTTTTCATAGTTACTTTTTGTGTTACACTTCTGCCTTGTGTTCATTTTGGTGTAGCTGCAAACACCATCTGAGGAGAAGAATTCTTTAGGGAGTTTGTTGCTCATACTCTCCTGATATGACCTATACCATGTTCAGGCTGAGTGTTTAATTTTTCCCTGCTGATTTTTGAGAAGCATAAACAAGATGCTACCACGTACTCATGGAACCTGGTTAAGAGAAAAGCCTGTAAACCAGGAATCCTAGGTTGCCTCTAATAATTCTTCAGAATGCGTTCGCTTCTTTCTCTTCCAGCCATTGCCATGTTGTTCTAAGAGGGGAAGTTTATTAACTTTGTTGACAATAGACATGAGTTTGGGCTGTTTGACATGGAGAGATAATTCTTAATCTTAAGGAGGAGGAGGAGAGCAGAAGTCATGAGAGTCAGAACCTCAGATACGAACACTGATTAATTCGGTAAGAGTGATTTATAATAGCCAAGGATTTGGCACAGTATCAGAGCAGACAGTGTAGCATGATTTGGGGCAAAGGATCATGGGGTAACATTCCAAGCAAGGAAACTTTGGTTTTGTATTTCCGTGCGTGCCTGCAGCGTCTTCTAAATCAAATAATCTCTGTTGCTGGGGTGAAAAATTAAGGCATCAGCCTTGAGGGCAAGGCCAACAGCCTCGTTTGTTCAAATGTACCCTTAACTTTCAAAATGTCTTCCCCTAATATGATGAATTTGATTCCTCACTGGAAAATCTTCTGCCAGAAAGATTGCTGGATGTTCTGTGGGAGTTCATCTGAAACACTCCCAGGATGGAGCTCAGACTACATTAGACATACAGCTAGTAGTGCTGGCTAGAATGAATGTAGAGCACATAATTAGCTGGCAGCTTCCACATAGTAGCTATACAGAAACCTTATGTGCCATTCTCTGTGTGAAGAGAGGAGTTTCAGATGGCTTAGGGAAACATGCTGATGGTGGGAGTGATACACAGCAAAAGTGTACTTGAAAGACTTTGAAGGCAAAATATCCTTCCAACATCAATTTGAGGTGGTTGGAATTCCCATTTATAATCCAACAAAGACAGGCAGGCGGAAAGCATAGCCACAAGATCTAAATTCAAATCTTCTCATTTTCCAAAGGGGATATGGCATTTACTGTGAAATGTGGGAATAAACTGCTCTTTAACCTTCACAAATTAATCTTCCAAAATCAAACATGAATAGCATCAAGTATGTTTCCATATCTTTATTTTGTAACTTTCTGCATGTCCCAGTGAAAAAAGAATCTGTTATACGTCGTGATATCAAGTGCTAGATATCACAGAATGATAGAAGCATAGAATCATAAAGGTTGGAAAAGACCTCTGAGATCATCAAGTCCAACTGTCAACCCAACACCACTGTGCCCACTAAAATATGTCTCATATTAGCCTGACTACATATGTTTTAAATACCTCCAGGGATGGTGACACCACCACTTCCATGGGCAGCCTGTTCCTGACCACTCTTTCAGTAACAAAATTTTCCCTAACATCCAATCTAAGCCTCCCCCAGTGCAGCTTGCAGCCATTTCGTTTTATCCTATCACTAGTTACTTGAGAGAAGAGAGCAACACTCACCTTGCAACAGCCTCCTTTCAGGTAGTTGTAGAGAGCAGGAAGGTCTCCCTTCAGGTTGCTCTTCTCCAGACTGAACAATCCCAGTTCCTTCAGCCACTGTTCATGGGATTTGTTTTCTGGAGCGTTCATTGGCTCTGTTGCCCTTCTCTGGACACACTTCAGCACTTCCATGTCTTTCTTGTAGTGAGGGCCCCAAAACAAAACACAATACTCAAGCTGTGGCCTCACTATCACTAGATACAGGGCCATGACCACTTTACTCGGTCTACTTGCCACATGAATCCTGGTACAGGCCAGGATGCTCTTGCTCTTTTTGGCCACCTGAGCACACTGAATTCAGCCTGCTGTCAACCCTCACCCCCTCGTTCTTTTTCTAACAGGCAACTTTCCAGATACTCTTCCCTAATCCTGAAGCCTGTATCACTACATTAGTGTTGTTGTGAACCACTGTCTTGTTGTGTCTCGCTCGGCCTTGAGCATCATACAACTGGCCTTGGCCCATCAATTCAGCCTGTCCAGATCTCTCTGCAGAGCATCCCTACCATCAAGTAGATCAACATTCCCACCTGCTTTAATGTCATCAGCAAACTTCCTGATGGTGCACTCAATCCTTTTATCCAGTTCAGTGATGTTAAACAAGACTGGCCCCAGTACTGAGCCTGGTGAACACTGCTGATGAGTGGCTGCCAACTGGATTTAACTCTATTCAACACAACCCTCTGGGTTTCACTGTCCAGCCATTTTTTGACCCAGTGAAGAGTACACTTCTCTAAGCCATGAGCTGCCAGATTCCCTGGGAGAATGCTATGGGAGACAGTATGAAGGCTTTACTAGGCTCCACATCCACAGCCATTCCCACTGGACGCATCACCCAGTCATGGCAGGAAATCAGACTAGTCAAGCAGCATCTGCCTTTCATGAATCCATGGTTGTTAGGCCTGATTACCTGGTTGTGTTGCACATGCAGGATGAAGTTTTACATCTGACAATGATCAAATGCGTAGAAAACATCATGAAAGTGGTCACCATATTTCTGTATTTTAAATATTTGTCTTAAGTAAAGCAATACTGCTACGAAATACTGAACAGCATTTAATGAACAAGCAAAAGGCTGCAAATTACCTGCTGTCAAAGCTGGCCCTGCAGATCCCTTTTCTAGGCTAAACACACATCTCTCTTGCTCCATCCTATTCTCTATTTTAAACTGCTGTTTGTTGAAACTGCTATGAGGACAGGCTGAGAGAGTTGGGGCTCTGCAGCCTGGAGAAGAGAAAGCTTTGAGAAGACCTTCTAGTAGCCTTCCAGTATCTGAAGGCCTACAGGAAGGCTAGGGAGGGACTATTGACAAGGTCTTGCAATGACAGGACAAGAGGCAATGGGTTTAAACTGGCAGAGGGGAGATTTAGACTAAATGTTAGGAGGAAGTTCTTTGCAGTGAGAGTGGTGAGACCCTGGCACAGGTTGCCCAGGNAGTTCTCAGCCATCGGCCACCCATGCTGAGAGACCTATTGGCAATCCTTCATGTGATGGCTGAGGCAGAGACATCAAAGTTCTTCCTGCTTTACAGGAAAAACTCCTATGGCTAAGCCATGGGCTCCTAGATCTAAACTACCCAGGGTGAGGTGGTGAAGTGTGAAGCGGTTACTAGGAGGAGTGAGAAGCTGGGTGTCAGACCTACATTATGGCGTGCATACACTTAATGACAACTGGATTTCCTACACAGTGTTGTTCCTAAGACAAACCAAAGCTTTTACCCAGATTATATCTGCCTTTCCTGTAGATTCATAGGGTATGTTTTTCTCAGTGTAGGTTCTTCCACGGTCCCCTATGCAAACAGCTTGCAGAAGCTGCTAGCTACATTTGCGTAAATGCTAAATATTTGCAGTGTGAGTGCAGCCCAGACAGCAACTGAATCCTGGGCTGCAGCAAGAGCAGTGTGGGCAGCAGGGCAAGGGAGGGGATTCTGCCCCTTTACTCTGCTCTCATCAGACCCCATCTGGACTACTGTGTGCAGTTCTGGAGCTCCCAGCACAGGAAGGACATGGAAGTGTTGGAGAGGGTCCAGAGGAGGCCACAAAGATGATCAGAGGGCTGCAGCAGCTCTGCTATGTGGACAGAGTGAGAGAGTTGGGGCTCTTCAGCCTGGAGAAGAGAAGGCTTCGAGGAGACCTTATTGTAGGCCCCCTTCAGATACTGGAAGGCTACAGGAAGGCTGAGGAGGGATTATTTGCGAAGTCTTGCAATGACTGGACAAGGGGCAATGGGTTTAAACTGTCAGAGGGGAGATTTAGACTGGATGTTAGGAGGAAGTTCTTTGCAGTGAGGGTGGTGAGGCACTGGAACAGGTTGCCCAGGGAGGTTGTGGCTGCTCCCTTTCTGGAGGTGTTCAACGCCAGGTTTGATGAGGCCTTGAGTGACCTGTACTAGTGGGAGGGGTCCCTACCTATGGCAGAGGGTTGGAATTAGATGATCTTTGAGGTCCCTTCCAACCTTACCATTCTATGATTCTATGATTTTCTGAAGTACTAATGCCTTAATGTGGCCTTTGTTGAGCAAACTTTGTTTGTTCCACGTCCTGGAGTAAATTTCCATGTAGAAAGTCGTGTTTCATTTGGTACTGGTTCATTTATGTTTTTCTCACAGGCTTAGTGAGGGTCTCCAGCAAGGTCAGTGATATTTTGCAAAACTGTGTTGAATGCAGTTGCATGAAACCACTCTGTTGTCTTTGACATTCTGAACATTATAATTTATTGCACATAGAGTTCAGATAATAAATCTTAGACACTATGAAAATACCACAATTATATTGACTACACATTACTTTAAAGTCATCTCCCAGGAGGAAATTTTGATTAATGACTCTTTCCAATAATTATTGCCTATCTGACCTGATATTATTTTTAAGCAATGGAAACACCATCCAAGTATATATAATGAAAAATGATGGGCGTACACAGATTCAAATTTGATTTTTACAATGAAATTACAGATGCTAATAACATCAATAAATAATAAGACAATTCTTTCAAGTCTTTGGTAAACAGAAGCAAAATACTATCTAGCTCTTGTCTTGGTATGCTGTAAGAATTTCTGTATTATCAGGTGGAGTTTTTTTAAATCCCAGAAGCCTATAGTCCTAAGAAAAACGGACAAGAGAAGCATCCTTCACAGAGGATTATACTAGATATAGTAAAAACATAAGAAAGATAGAGGAAGCTCATCAATTAACCCACAGATGAACTCCAGCAGATTAAAGATCTAAATATTTTACAATGACAGTACACTAGGGGGACACAGAAGAGAGTGCAGCTTCAGGGAACTATGCTAATAGTGGATCCTGCACATAGCAGGCCAAATATCATTACTGTAACTCCTTAAAATCAGGAAAGTAACTAATATCTAGAAGTTATCTGACCTGTGAAAATTTTTTTCCCTCTCATTTCAGATACATATTTGTATGGCAGAGAAACAAATTGTCAAATATGAGTGTGTCAAAAAAGAACTAAATGCTCATAATAAGGCAGTGGATGATTCCAGATATCACTAAGCAGAAAGAAAGAAAGTGGCCTTAATTCAGAGCAAGTCCTGTCAAGCTCTTGGTTTACCCTAGGAAAGATGAGTTTCATGACACAGAGCATGTTTAAAGTCTGTTTTAAACAGGATTTTTTGGGTTTTTTTTAATAAACACAACTTAATTCATTGAATAAGTTAATAGAATTCAATAGCAAAGTGAATTGAGCATTTTCTTATTTAAGTATCTTGTGTTTAGCAGAGAATTAGTAAGAATAAAGCAAGAGATTTCTGACTTCCCTGGGACTGCCACTCAATTCTTTTAAGAGATCACAGAAGGTCTCACCTTCATTTTCTCCAAGTTTTTGTTTAATCTTTGATGTGCAGGTAATTAAAAATGTCAATGTGTCCTTAGAACACTCTCAAGGGCTTGTACTGTAAGGATCAAACCCTCAAGACTTCAGAACCTGAGTGCTCCTGTTTTAAAAACAACTGATACTAAACTAGACTTGGACCTTTTGCTCAAGGCTGCCATTCTCAATAGGATCTTTATTGTAGTGGAAATCTCTTCATAGGTATGTAGGCTTCTTAATTTTTTCTGGTTTTGGTCCCCTTTTTTATCACTAACAAAGGGCTAGAGAAAGAAATGTTCTATAAAAAGGTGATAAATTGCCTAGAATTCAGCTTTCACTAGATTATGCTCTTCATAGAGGCTGGTTCTCCAGTGTGTTTCATCTGCACAGTTTATAGAAATCTTCCATGATGCTGTCTCAGACAACTTCTGGAGTCCAAGGCTATTTAAATTAAGAACTTCTTACTGCACCCTAACCTAAACTTTCCCTTCCTTAGTTCTAGGCCATTGTTTCATTGTGGTTGTAAATATTTCCCTTCCTTCATTTAAGATAAACTCTTAAGGAAAACATCAAGCAAACAAACAAAAACAAAAAAAAAAAAGAAGATAAAAAAATATTGATATTCTCTTCTTTACAAGCAGTGAGATGTTACAGTGCAGTTCAACTGTGGGCAGCTTTTCACTTATGTGAGAAGAAGTCCATCTGAAAATTTATGAATAATTACAAATGTGATAAGGCCCCTGGCCTGAGCAACTGAAATGCTCCCAGAGACAACCCTTTCTTGTAACCTGAGGTTTTCAGCTGGAAGTTTACAGAGCACATACTGGTAGCATATAGAGGGGATGGTTGTCCCACATATGTGGCCTCAACTTTGACATTTACATCTGGCCACTAGATTAATGCAAACACAATACAGTTCAACTTTTGCATAGCGTATGATTGGTAGTTTCTGCAGTGTTACTTAAGGAAGGATTAAAGATAAAATAGCAATATCGTGCACATTGAATGAAACGATAGCAAACACTATTTATTAAAATATAAATGCAAAAAAACCCCATAATTTATTTGTTGTTTTCTCTAGTGACATCCTGAAATCATAGAATCATAGAATGGTAGGGTTGGAAGAGATCTCAAAGATCATCTAGTCCCAACCCCCTGCCATAGGCAAGGACACCTCCCACTAGTACAAGTCACTCAAGGCCTCATCCAACCTGGCCTTGAACATCTCCAGGGAGGGAGCAGCCACAACCTCCCTGGGCAACCTGTGCCAGTGTCTCACCACCCTCACTGTAAAGAACTTCCTCCTAACATCCAGTCTAGATCTCCCCTCTGTCAGTTTAAACCCATTGCCCCTAGTCCTGTCATTGCAAGACCCTCTTTCTGATTTTGGAAGAAGAGATCAAATCTTTGCTGAACCATTTTGCAGATAACAGAAAGACTGTGCAAGCAATGTAATTAGTGAAGAGGGTTGTTTAAGGTAATTGAATAGTTTCATAAGAGAGTCACAAACAAATGCAGGAAATCACAGCCCAAATATATCAATAAGTAGACAGTTCTATACCTAGAAATACTCTTTGAGGATATGGATGTTTTTTAGTGGGAAAGAGTAAACTGAGGTTCATGGCAGATAGCTAACTTGGATATGAGTTACCATTAAGATGTCATTTCCAAAAGAGTCATTGTAATCCTTGCATAAATAAAAACGGGAATATTGACTGTAGATAGCAAAGACATACATTAGCTCCATGTCTGGCAGTGCAGCTAGGAATATTCAGCTTTCTCACCCAGAACTGGACAGTTATTCATGTTATCTGTGTGTTGATAAAAGAGAGAAAGCTCAGAGCTGGGTTACAAAAGCAACTGGAACATGAGAAAAATAATACGGTGACAGATTCATGGAGTTCAGTTTGATTGGTTTATCCAATAACACTATGTGATGACAGCAACTGACAGCTAAGATCTAAGCGAAAAATTAGAATTAAAGGAAACGAAAAGGATTCTAAAAGGCTTAAAAAATAGCCTTTGAAAAAAAAAATTACAATGTCTGATTGGTCACAAATTGAGTTTAGTAAGAATCATAGTGGATTCCTTGAAGTTTTAGTGAATTTTCACTAACATGGAAATTAATTCATGAGGCCCTGTACAACTTATAGAATTGTAGAATCATA
>WBNM01045883.1:3761-22163 GCA_013399055.1 Ramphastos sulfuratus
CACTTCCATGTCCTTCCTGTGCTGGGGGCTCCAGAACTGCACACAGGACTCCAGATGGGGTCTGAGGAGAGCAGAGTAAAGGGACAGAATCCCATCCCTTGCCCTGCTGCCCACACTGCTCTTGCTGCAGCCCAACACACAGTTGCTGTCTGGGCTGCACTCACACTGCAGCCTCATGTTGAGCTTTTCATCACCCCAGACCCCCAGGTCCTTTTCCTCAGGGCTGCTGTGCCCTAATATGCAGCACCAAGTAACATGATGAAATTTCAGGGCAATCAGACAATAGAACACATTTGTCCAGGCTTTCTTTTTTCTTCCTTTTTATCTTTTGCTGTAAAACCTTTTGCCTTTTGTATCACAGTCAGTATTAATACATTTCTCTGTCAGCACAGCAAATGAATCTTCATTTTGTTTTTGAATGGGTATTCAGCACGCATCAGGAGGACCTGTCAGCTGAAGTGGAAGGCTGAGGGAAACAAAAATGTGTAGAAGTGCCACATAATTTTTTATCCCATCTTGTTTTCTCAAAATTGCATGACCCTAGGATGATGACTAAGATTACAGGTTTCTTATATTTAACTATCAAAATGTCAGAGAGCTAGAATGGAGAGCAATATAACTGTATTTGAACCTGGCAGAAATGTCACTGCCTTTTGGGATTACTGAGGAACTTGGAAAAAGAACTGTCAGGAGAGATTCTTAGAAATGTCTCTGATTGAATGAATCAAACAAAAAAGGAGAAAAAAAAAATTCTCAGTGTTAATCTTAACCTCATTCTTCTGCATACTTGTCCATCTCCTGCCTTTCATATTCGCTGTCACATGCAAGAGCCTCACCAGACATAGCAAACCTGTGTTCTTCTGAGTTATTAGAGAAAATAAATCCCTGCCACCTCATTCCTGAAGGCCTCTAAAATGACTGCACTTAATCAATTCACTTAAGATGCAGGAAGAAACAATATGAATGAATGAAAGCCAAGCCACCAGAAAATCACAGTGACTGAAGCTTGTAGGGCAACTGATAGTACAGGAGCCTCACAATCACTAAGTAGAGGCACATACATACAAATCCTTTTGTGCAGGGAGGTTGAGGAAGTTACTATTTAACAGCATTTATCCCAATATTGTCCCAAAATAACAATTTACTGCAGAGATGTAACTAGTAAAGTAAAACATCAAATACCTAGAATTATGATGATCCTTCTAGGTTCCTTTCAACTTCAACTATTCTATGATCTCTTTAACATGAGGCTGGTGGAACACTGGAACAGGTTTGCTGTGCTGGTTTGAGGCTAATTGGAATATTTTAATGAGAAAAATTAGATTATAGGCTGTGAAAAGAAAACAATGGTGAGGTCTGCTTTGCTCATAGGCTTGCTGAGATGTATAAAAACAAGGACACAAACACAGATAACACAGAGAGCCTCTGGGAGCTGCTGTGTCTTCTGCTTTCTGCTGTGTAACCCAACTAATCTTGGTGCTTCTAATCCCCCTCGCCCATCCTCCAAACTCACCTTGCACCTAAGACAGACTCTGGGGTAAGGTAGAGGAGTGGTTGGGAGCCCCTCCTGGGGACTCTGATTTCTGGAAGGGGTATTGTGTTTCTCTATTATCTTTAACTTACATATTTCTGTAGATATTCATGTATATTGTGTATATATATTTACTTGTCAATTATGTTAAGCTGTATATAAAGCTTCAGTCCTTAACTTCCAGCTGGCTGAGTCTAGTCTGGGGGATTTTCAAAGTGTAGGGGGGACAGGTAACTCCCAAACCATCACAGCTGCCCAGGGAGATAGTTGAGGCCCCATCCCTGGGGATACTGCAAATTAGGATGGACAAGGATCTGAAGCCCCATCCCTGGAGATACTGCAAATCAGGATGGACAAGGATCTGAAGCCCCATCCCTGGAGATACTGCAAATCAGGATGGACAAGGATCTGAAGCCCCATCCCCTTCTCTTCTCCAGGTTGTAGATCCCCAAATTTTGTAACCTGTCCTCATAGCAGAGCTGCTGCAGCCCTCTGAGCATCTTGGTGGCCTCCTCTCAGCCCACTCCAACACTTCCATGTCCTTCCTGTGCTGGGGGCTCTCAGCCTGGGTAAGAGAAGGCTTCAAGGAGACCTTAGAGTCTGCCTTCCAATACCTGAAGGGGGCCTACAGGAAGGGTGGGGAGGGACTATTGACAAGGGCTTGCAATGACAGGACAAGGGGCAATGGGTTTAAACTAGTAGAGGGAAGATTTGGACTGGATGTTAGGAGGAAGTTCTTTACAGTGAGAGTGGTGAGACACTGGCACAGGTTGCCCAGGGAGGTTGTGGCTGCTCCCTCCCTGGAAGTGTTCAAGGCCAGGTTGGAGGAGGCCTTGAGTGAGCTGTGCTAGTGGGAGGTGTCCCTGCCTATGACAGGAGGTTGGAACTAGATGATCTTTGAGGTCCCTTCCAACCTTACCATTCTATGATTCTAACTGTACACAGAAGTCCAGATGGGGCCTGACGGGATGGGGACTGATAAATCTTTACAGTTTAACATAAAGACATCCAAGCTGGTAAATGAATTCATTCTATTGGAAATATATCTTACAGAAAAGTATGAGGCACTGGAAACCTGTAGAGAATCAGACTGAGTTGGATAATCAAGCAACACACTGAACGTTATATCCTGCTTGAGGAATTATGCCTCCTGCACAGCTTTATGGCTGTCTAGAAGCCATTAAAGTGCATTTAGCTGGAAGTGAAACAATATTTTGCAGTGTTCAAACGTGGCAGTTTTGAGTGTGAGACAGAAGACAATTTTAGGAACCTCTGAAACACTCGGTGTGATAGCAGTGAGCCATTGTCCCTCAAGCAGCAGCCAATGTTTTAGTTTTCTCCTGCATTTAACTAGGATGAGCTTTTGTTAAACCCTGGTTCTGCAACAGCTGGATTTGCAGGTCTTGGCTCCTAGGAAGCTCACCTGTTCTGTGCAATGCTTCATCCCCTTAATTTATGCATTATAAGGCATTTCCTCTGCCTTGTAAACAAAGTGGGAGCTTGTTTCCATAGAAACCACAAAAAAAACCTGGAGCTGTTCCTCTTTCCACTACTGTGAGGCCCTGGCTGTTTTCTCAGGAAAATATAAAAATTCCAAATCATGTCCTCTGTGGAGGGGATGCAAGACCTGTACTAGCCTAGTTCCTGTCTAATTCTCTTAACTTTTACTGAATCATAAACTGATCCTGCTCCTTCTGTGTTTATTGGGATGTAATGCCACAAATTCTCTATTTCATAATTACAGTTATTACCACATCACCATAATACAGCTTTTGGCTACAGCTAACATTGGAATATCATTGCATTTTATTCAGAACTGGAACCTTCACATTATTTCTTTGGCAAAGTAATACAATTATTCAATAACACCAAAATTCAGCACCAAAAAAGAAAAAGGGGGCTTAAAAGGGCTTCATCAAGAAGTGTCTCACATAGAAGCTGACCTAAATAGAAGGAACAATCATTTTTATACTCTGCATTGCTTTTCTCTTCCCTCTCTCTGCCCATACTACAGATATGAAATATTAACTGCTGTATGTTCTTGATTCTCCTTTCCTATATGCATTCAACATGCATGCACCTTGACTTATACCACACACACAATCATTTGCACAACTGGGCAATAATCTGATAGTTGCCTTCATAGAATTATTCAGGTTGGAAAAGACCCTTGAGATCATCAGGTCCAACCACCAACCCTACTTAACCACTAAAACATATCACTAAGTGCCACATTTGAATGACCTTTAAACACCTCCAGGTATGGTGACTCCACCACCTCCCCAAGCAGCCTGTTCCAATGCCTGACCACTCTTTCAGGGGCAAAATGTTTCCTAATGTCCAGCCTAAACCTCCCCTGGTGCAGCTCTTGTTCTATCACTAATTACTTATGAGAATAGACCAGTACCTACCTCTCTCTATTGTCTTTTCAGGTAGTTGTAGAGGATGATATAGAATCATAGAATGGTAAGTTTGGAAGGAGACCTCAAGGATCATCTAGTTCCAACCCCCTGCCATAGCCAGGGACACCTCCCACTAGTACAGGTTACTTAAGGCCTCGTCCAACCTGGCCTTGAACACCTCCAGGGAGGGAGCAGCCACAACCTCCCTGGGCAATCTGTGCTAGTGCCTCACCACCCTCNTTATTTTTTTTTAAAATGTATTTTCCTTGCAATCAATACTCATTCATTTCTACTCACTGGTACAATAATTTATCTGAATTCATTACTGTTGAATTCCTGTTCTGTTGAGATCTGTTTTTCTCAGAGTTTATGCTATTAGGCAGCTGAGTGGTTTCATTGACTTCAGAGGGTAAAAAGAGTACTGATGATTAATCAGTACTCAACACAGATCCCAGGTGCAGAAAACCACTCCACCTATCCTTATATTCTGCTTTGTCCCCTTTTACAAGGGGGTGGGGGGGGAGCTCTTGAACTATTACGAGTTGTCTGTGTTATGCTCTTTACAGAGGGGAACATAAAAAGAAAAAAGAAAAAAAAAAGGATAGTCTGAAATAAAAAAGCAGGTCACATCTCAACAACTCTAAGCTTCAGAACTTGAAATGAGACTCAGTGATAGAAATGGCATGCAAAGAAAGAATTCTGCTCTTCTTAGGGCTCAAATGAATGAAGAGGATACTCCAATCAAAATCTTATTGTTGCTTCATGTGTTCTTTGAGTCACTGTATAAGACCAACCTTGACTATGTTGTGAATCTTGGCAAATGAGAGGCTTCTCAGAGATATTCCTGGTCACACAATTCATCACCTTAGCTGACTTATAGACCTTAGAGTAGCCTTCCAGTATCTGAAGGGGGCCTACAGGAAGGCTGGGGAGGGACTATTTATAAGGTCTTGCAATGACCTATGATTCTATGTGAAGTCTTGAGATGATGTATTTCATGAAGACCTTTAAGTCATAGAATCATGGAATGGTAAGGTTGGAAGGGACCTCAAAGATCACCTAGTTCCACCCCCCTGCCATAGGCAGGGACACCTNGCACAAAAGATATAAAATCCAGCTGCCTACCAGGGTTACACAGCTTTTACTTTCAGACACCACAGCAAAAAAAAAAAAAAACCACCAAAAAAACCCAAAAATGTTCTACTCCAGAAAGCAATAAGTAACATGATCAAATCACAAACAGCAGCACCAATAAAATNTGTTCTACTCCAGAAAGCAGAGGACACTCTGTGTGCCATGATTTGACCCTTAATGGTTAATTTAGGATAATCCTGTCAAAAGCATACAATGCTGCACTTCTTTCAAAGGTATAGCAGGAATTTGGATCCTGCTGTCAATTATTTCATCACAGTGCTTCCATTGCAAATAAAGAATGGAGCCTGTAATGTCCAAGAAATTTATAACAAGGAGAATGTAAGTGTATCATGATGCTTAGAACATCCATGTTTGAATGCTTCCTTACAGCAAAATACTCTTCACAGGAATAAGCAACATGATCAAACCACAAACAGCAGCACCAATAAAATACTGATAAAAAACACAACCATTTCCAGTGCAATATTTTTCTGTTTATAAGAAATGTCAGACAGTGTTGGTTTTCTTTTTTTCTTTTTCCTTAGTTTGTTTGGGGTTCTTTTGTTCTGCTTTTTGGGTTATTTTTTTGGTTGGTTGTTAATTTTTTTTATTCCTTACTTTTTTTTCCTTCAAAACTCTTCCCAGTTGTCTTCATCTGATCTGTCTTCAATGAACAACTCCTCGTGGTTATAAAAGCTTACAGCATGGCCAATGTTTCAGTTCTGACATAATCCTCTAATCTCTACTGACATTCACTGGAAT
This sequence comes from Ramphastos sulfuratus, assembly GCA_013399055.1. NCBI lineage: Eukaryota > Metazoa > Chordata > Aves > Piciformes > Ramphastidae > Ramphastos > Ramphastos sulfuratus. The sequence goes on from WBNM01045883.1 coordinate 9,591, forward strand.
AAATATATTTTAATAAGCAGAGCCTAAAGTGATTGGTGCTTGTACCAGTCACCACATCACAGGTGGTGGAATTTCATTGGGATGAATTCCATTCTATAATTTATGGCTGTAATGTGGCAGGTATTAAGATCAGGAGATAAGAATGTAATTGAGGACAGAGACCTAGGAATGGGAAGCAGATACACCTTCAGCTTCTCAGTTTGCTCTTTTGTGGTCTTGGCCAGTTAGCTAATTGCTTTGAGTGAGGTTTGGCTTTATTAATCATCTTCCCTGTAGGTATCTCAGCTACTCACCCAGACTCCCTTGTGTAGTTAATAGGATGAGATGACTCATGCTCTCAACACCTATTTCTCTCCAAGGGTTACAACAGGAGTCTAGCAATTAGTTGAAATGTAAAATCTGCATTAGAAATGTATGAAGGTGGGTGAGAGGAATCTTGTTCTGTGTTACACATCTGGCTAGACTAGACACACTGGATATAAAAGAGTTTCTATTAGATTTGAATATGAAAGCAAACCTTAAAAGTCACTTGAAAATATACCAGGAAACTGAAAAAGCCCTAAGTTATTCTACTATGCTCTGGTGAGACCCAGCCTGGAGCACTACATCCAGTTCTGGTGTTCCTAGCATACAAGGGACATGGAGCTGCTGGAGTGGGTCCACAGGAGGGCCACAAAGATGCTCAGAGGGCTGCAGCACCTTTGCTATGGGGACAGGCTGAGAGAGTTGGGGCTCTGCAGCTTGGAAAAAAGAAGGCACTGGGGTGACAAGATAATATGATAATGGGATCATGTAAGTTTCAGGTAAGACACTGTATACAGCACTATCTATATATGGTCTTGTAAAGGTGCTGACCAGCCTCAAAATGGAATGAATTAGATCCCCTGTACTACATCATCACAATGAGGCTGAACAGAATAAAAATGTAGAGTCAGAAATTCAAATTTAAAATATTTCATATTAATAATTTTGTTTTCTTCCAAGGCATGAATGTCCTCCATAAAGTTTGCATATGCACGTCTAGAAAATTCATTTATGATCTTTCAGCAAGCAAACATTTGGGAACAAACAGACTGGCAAACAGCTAAAGTGAATGCAATAATAGCTATTTTTAAAAGCATCCTTTTGACCTTCATGATTCATTGATCAAATGCTGATTATTTTTTTTTCTTCCAGTTTCATACACTTCCAAATGCTGATTATTTTTTTTTCTTCCAGTTTCATACACTTCCAGCCTGTACACTGTTGGACCAGTTAGTGGTAGCCACTGTTGGTTACCAGTTACCAATCCTTAGGTTAAGGATTACTCAATTTTTTCTCATCTGTAATCCTATTTCACATGAAAAAAAAGAAAAAGATAGCACTGATGTTTGAAAACATACTTAACAAGAGCTAGAGCTTCTGAAACATCATGAAATATATTCCTCATCAGTGGTACTTGCAAGAGTCCTAGACCCACTGATCCATGGAGCTATGGTGGCTTTATGGATTTTATGTACAGAAGGGTTTGAAGGCAGCAGATATGCACTCTGGATTTTCTACTTGAGGAGGTACATTGCTCAAGGCATCACAAGCACTACAAAATTATCTTGTTGTTTCAGTGCATCTTGCTGGCTCAAATTGCGTAGGTGAGTGTTCATAGAAGGAAGCGAAGATGAAGCACTGCTGGGAATGGCTGCCAAACAGCAAGAGCTGCTTCTGAGCAACTGCTTGGAACAACCAAGCAACACTTCTTAATGAGGTGAGCAAACCAAAGGTCAGACTGTGACTTAATCAAGGAATTACCTCAGTCATGTTTCTATAGTACAATCACAAATGTTTATAAGCCATGTGGGACAGGCACTTGCTTTTTGTCACATTCTTGTTGCCAATGACTCAAAATGAATAATCAATTTTTATCTCCAGGCAGAAATGGTTAATAACTGTGAAAACTGTTTACTAACATTAAATCTCACCAGGAAACTTATCTACAAGGTTTGAAACGCAGGGTTTGGATACTTACACACACAGGGAACAGGCACAACTGGAACACTGTAAGAGGTATCCAGCAAATGCAAACATTGTACTGGAAGAGAAGGTTCTTGTGGTCACTACAGTGCTTGTGGTTCATTATCCTGCTTAGCCACTGGATGGATGCAGGAAGCTCCTTTCTGCTTATGGCAGAAGGCAATTAGTGAATTACAAAAGGCTTGAAGTATTTACTCAAAATATTATCAGACAGTCCCCAAAGCACATGGAGGAGTTGATGTCAGTGATCTCAAAGCCATTAGAGGCTTTGGTGTTTTCCCAGGCTCTTTTCTCAGGCAGTTGGAGTCTGGCACAGTCTCTGCCCTGGTTCCTCTTGACTCCCCATTCAGCAGCAGCCTTGCAGAGGGGTAGGTAGGATGCAATGCCATGTGCAGGCTTGGCACAATGTCAGGCTGGCTGTGCAGGCCGAGTGCCTGCAGGCGTTTAGAGCCTGTTCCTGCTAGTGGAGTTACTCCAGACAGTTCAGGATGCAATGAGGCAGCAGCAGCACCATGAATACAACAGCAGAGAGCAGGTTGTGTCACCTGCTCATCCCTTTTTATCCATCTATCCTGAGACTAATGGACCTTTGGACTTAGATGAGCCAATCAGGATGGCACTTTGCCAAGCTTGACCATATTAAGTGAAGCCATAGGCTTGCTTTACCCAAATTTGGGCAGAACACAGGCCTTGCACAAGGCAGCCCTGTGTACCTTGTCTACCACAGGACGCAAACCAAGTCTAGGCAAGCCACAGTCCTCAGACTCAGTGGCTTCAGGTTCTTTGTCCTCTTTACCATGGTTGCTTCTCCCCAAAACAGAAGGAGAGGGAGCAGGGGAACATGTCTGGCCAAGCCCAGACCTATATAAGCCTATTTTGGCCTATTTAGGCCTACCACAACAATTCTGCACTATGGGAACTGTGGATTTCCTATTTATTCAGCATGTCAGCTCTCTTCTGATGCAGAACATCCAATGACTATTACATTACAAATATAAATGTAGAAATCTAAACCACTCCAAGTCAGTAATCACATATTTAATACAAAGCTATGATTTGATTAATACACTGGATGTCGTTTCAGCTTCAGCGACAAATGAAATCACTTGCTAAGGGCAGCAGAAGTAAAAAGCCCTATTGCATATTTTCCAGGAGATCAGATTCAGCCATTCCACTGTCTGTACCACTGGGATCAATTTCTGATTCGGTATAGTATAATCTATTAATTAGTGGCATTGCAAATAACTCAAGCCAGTAATAATTTTTAAAACACCTCAATGCTTTCTTCATAGAAAGCATATTGATATAGTGACAAAACCTCATTAAGGAAATCATTGGTTCCAAAGCTAGCACAGTATGTATTTACTCTGCTCTCGTCANATCACAGAAGTAATAACCAGAAAAAACCAATCTATTATTTAGGTGTCTGCTCTTTATGTCCCTACTGTCACACACATTTCCACTGGAAATATGAACACCGACTCTGATTTCCACATGAAGGCTATAAAATGCTCCACGTGCAGGAGAGACCCTGCAAGCTGCCTGAACTGTAAGCACCAGTGTGAAATTTTTAATACAAATCCATAAATCAACATACAAAGCTTCACCTGGTTGCTTATCATTAGTTCCTACTTAAATGGAAATGTGCTTTTAAATAATTTAACAGAGATCAAATTACCTTCCTCTCTTGTACATGTGGCCCTCTACACACTTCCTTTAATATTGTATGACATGCCTTGCATTTGCTTTAGAAAAGTAGGCATTTCATCACTTAGAGTAACATGGTAACAATCCAAAACAATTTGTAACGTGCCAAATGAGTAATATTTTAGATGCCAGCAGTAGCAGGAAAAATAGAACATGAACTGGCAGTCTGTTTGCACAGACTCACCTTGCACTGCTGTAGTGGCTGGCCACAGCTTCAGACAGTACCCAAATGCTTTCAGGGAATTCTGTTACTCTCTTGTTTTCCTCTGAGAATTCTGATTCTTCCCAGGCTTAAGGGTGCTGGGGAAAGGAGGCAGACAAGCTCTGACCTGGTCCTGGCTCTCTGGATGATCTGTGTATCTCCAGGACTTNGTACCCAGGAAAGTGTTTACCACTGAAAATGTGAAACCATCCTATGGATTTTTTCAGAATGGTACCAAAAGGGAAACATTCTCTAGAAAATGGAAGTCATGCAAGCAATCTTGCTTCAGTGCAGTGCTGCTCCCACAAAGAACAATCCATTTATGAACAGTTCATGAAAATAAGTCTTTATACCTTCTCTACTATAGTGTTTTCCTTTTTATTCCTTCTCACTATACTGCCTTCTTTTCTCTGTCAACAGCAGATAGAATTGACAGTGCATCACATCTTGGAGGAGGCACTGAATTCAATATGAGATGAAGTCCTTTTCTTGCAGAACTAACCTGCTTATTTGAACAAAAAGATGCTATGGAAATGTTTGGTGCTTTTTAATTGCCTCTAGACACAAATCAGAAAAAAAAAACCAGCAAAAGTTATCCTGAAACAAGTGACCAAAATACAGATACACAACACGGTGTGCCAAGGCTCTATAACTATCACCATTTAGCACTGGCACTTCAGCAGCCAGAGATACATCAAGACTGGTGCTTTAAAATTTAGATGGCTAAATATGCATTTCCAGTTTTCTATTTTGAAACTGCTTTTCTAAACAAAGCAAGCTATCCTGCTTTGCCATCTTGAATGGTCAGAGAACAGAAAGCACAACCTGAAAGATAATATGGCACAAGCTTGCTGAAAAAGGGTCGCCTTCTGAATGTCCCCTGTATAGCTAATTTAGACATGTAAATGAAGTATCTAGCATAAATGTAAACACTCAGGGAGCCTAATTGATGTTCTGAAGTCTGACACCACTGCAGAACTCTGATAGAAGGACTCCAGTGACACTGTGGAATCTGTCTCTCCTCCCTGGTTGTAGACACATGTAAATGAGGATTTAGTGCATTTAACACATTAAAGAAGTATACACTGCAACCAGCTCTGGAGCCCTCAACACACAAAGGAGATGGACCTGTTGGGGTGGGTGCAGAGGAGGGCCACAAAAATGATCGGGGGGCTGGAGCACCTCTGCTGCGAGGACAGGCTGAGGGAGCTGAGTTTGTTCAGCCTGGAGATAAGATGGCACCAGTACATCAAGGGGGCTTACAAGAAAGCTGCAGAGGGAGCATTTACAAAGGCCTGCAGTGATAGGATCAGGGGCAATGGTCTGAAATTAGAGAAAAGGAGATTTAGAGTGGATGTTAGGAACAAGTTTTTTAGCATGAAGATGGTAGAACACTCCTTGCCCAAGGAAGTAGTTGAGGCCCCATCCCTGGAGATATTCAAGGTGAGGCTCAACAAGTCTCTAAGCAGGGGAGAATGATCCTGGTGACTGCAGCAGGGCTGGACTAGATGATCTTTGAAGGTCCCTTCCAACCCAAGCCATTTTATGATTCATGAAAAAGGCAGATTAGGCAAATAATAGGGCACTTTTAATTCCAGAAATGCACATAAGCAGAGGCAACTGTGCTGTGCTTCAGTAGGCACGCTGAAACATTCGCCAAGTCCACAGCAGATGCACTTAGACTTTTGCTCTCTCTCACAGCTGTTCATGAAGTCTGAAACGCTGCCACTGGAAATACTAATGCATGAGATGTGCAGGAATGCATGTTCTTTCCATGAGAATAAATATCCCTTAAAACCATACTATTCAATCCATTTTCATGTGAGGTCTTCACACTGCATACACTATGAAAAAGCTTTAAGGTTCTTCAGTGATGTCAGCAGGTTTTGCATTTTTAACACGTTTCTTTATCTTTTACAGAAGCCCACAGAATTCCTCAACTTGTAGGAATAACAAAATGTCTCCAAGTAGCACAGGAGCTTTTTGATGAAGGTAGACTTGGGAAGGATCTCAAGTTCAAGTTTCAACAAAGAAATGTTACATCTATTTCATGCACCAGCTGATTTTTAACAGCTCAGAGGAAACAAGATACGACTTCTCTAAGAAAGCTGTTTAGTGATCAACCTACATGGTGACATTTTATCCCTAAGGATAAAAGGAGCAGCTCTGCTATAAGGACAGATTATGAGAGTTAGGGCTCTCAGCCTGGAGAAGAGAAGGCTTCCAGGAGACCTTAGAATAGCCTTCCAGTATCTGAAGGGGGCCTACAGGAAGGCTGGGGAGGGACTATTGACAAGGTCTTGTAATGACAGGACAAGGGGCAATGGGTTTAAAGTGGCAGAGGGGAGATTGAAACTGGATGTTAGGAGGAAGTTGTTTGCAGTGAGGGTGGTGAGACACTGGCACAGGTTGCCCAGGGAGGTTGTGGCTGCTCCCTCCCTGGAGGGGTTCAAGGTCAGGTTGGAGGAGGCCTTGAGTGAGCTGTGCTAGTGGGAGGTGTCCCTGCCTATGGCAGAGGGTTGGAACCAGATGATCTTTGAGGTCCCTTCCAACCTTACCATTCTATGATTCTATGATAACCAAAAAGAGGAAAGCAGTAAATGACAGAATGACTGAGCGAAGGCATCAAACCTTAAAACAAATGAAACAATGATACAACAAATGAAACTATGTTCAGAAGACTAAAAAAGAAAGCAAGTAATTTCTTTTTCAGGGCCTTCTAAAGAAAGGTTTCATACTGTATATTTTTTTTTCCACTTTAATACTGTTTTTTGGCATCTACTGTGTCTTAGGGTTATAAACTATTCCCTTCTTCTCCAAAGGATGTGTGCCAATCATTTTAAGAGTCAACACCATCTGCCATTATGTCACATCATTGTGAAGAATTACAAAATGAAGAACAAAAAAATGCAAGGCTCGATTTGTGTTTTTAAATTCTGGCCATATTTCAACTAAATATCTAATTGAAGATGACCTGTAATACTTCTGAGCTATTAGAACTGTGTCAGGTTGGAGGAGGCCTTGAGTGAGCTGTACCAGTGGGAGGTGTCCCTGCCTATGTCAGGGAGTTGGAACTAGATGATCCTTGAGGTCCCTTCCAACCTTACCATTCTATGATTGGCATTGACATCCCTTAAATCATGAACTGTTATCACAGGAGGCAAAGAAAGGGAAAGGGTATAAAGCATTCAGGTATAAATTTGATAAATAATAAATGTGAGATATGAAGTAAGGACTTTGCTTTGCACATGACACAAGACACAAACTAACTGTACCCTTCCAGGGCTCGTTTATGACACTACCCTATTCTGCAGACCCAGGTCTCCTGCCATACACTGTATTAGAGTTCCCTCTGCTGGCTGAGTTACTGAAGGTGTTCCTTAAGGATTTGGGAAGTAAAGGAAACTTGGACTTCACTTTTAATCACTCTCTTTACCGACTTGAACTTCTTACATTAAAAAAAAAAAAAAAAAAAAAAAAAAAAAAAAAAAAAGCAAGCCTTCTCTTGGTGACATATTGAACAAGAAGGCCAATCCTGTACACAGTGACAGATTTCTCTGGTGAGTTGTCTCAGAAAGAATGCATTGCTCAGCACACTGACAATGCAGTCTTCAGTGCAAGAACTACTGACCAGGGAATGCACTGATTCCACAGCAGATACTTCAGAAGATTCAGTAATCTGAAGGCCTCAGGAAAACATAAGGATTTGAAATAGAGATGGCATTTTAATGTCAGTGATACATAGATTGCATATGCACAGATAATTGCTTTGTCAACAGACTAGAAGTTGTATTGGGTTTAGTTATTATATGAGAATCCATTGAGGATTCAAAACCTGACTTCCATAAAGAACTTTGTAAGTTTAATTAGGATCAGTCAAGACCTTTACTACGCTCTAATAAGAGCAGTAATTTCTTGGCTGCACTACTTTGCAGCTGCTGTTTCAAGTTTCTGAGCATCTGCTACCACTCCTCTGTTTCATCTTTAGGGCAATCCACTTTTATTATTGTGACAATTGTTCCTGAGGACCTTAGAATAAAGAGGGAGTCAGATGCCACTCACAAGCTTTGCACAATTCATCACCTTCTGAATTGCAGCTGATTACACCTGAAGATGGTGGCTGAGTTACTAAAATCCTTGCAATCTCACCTGAATATTCACAGGACAGGAAAAGGAACATGCTTATCATTTCCAAAGGCATGTGCCACACCATCAGGAAATACTAACTTAACCAAACTTTGACAAAGGAAACATCCTGCTTTGAACAGCACTACCAAGGGAAAGCTGCAAAATACCAAGCAGCTGTGCAGCTCTTTCTTATTTAATTCTGATGTGAACACCATGGCAGCACTGAAATCTACAGCAAAGTCTAAACAAGGCTCTTCTATTCTGTATACTAATTGGAATCTACTACCTGATATTTGGGTGCTTGGATTATCATTGCTTAATTTTAGGGCTTTATGTACTTGCCTGTCAAAATCCTTCACGAGAGGACATTCACACAGTTTGAATGTCAAGTATCTGTGTGGAGGAGTGGAGTTGAGAAGGGAACTGCATACAAATTACAGATCATCTAGGAAAAGAAGGCTCCAAGGAGAGCTTAGAGTAGCTTTGCAGCACCTGGAAGGGGGCCTGCAAGAAAGCAGGGAAGGGACTTTTTCCAAGGGCTTGTAGAGATAGGATGAGAGGGAACAGATTGAAGCTTGANATGAGTTACACAAAACAATGTTAATTTTATTTGCTGCACTGTTTGCTCAGATATCCCCCTCCTACCAGGTGGATTTACAATCACACAGTCTCCTAGGGAGAAAGTAGTGTTAACATTAAAAAACTTCTTATGTTTAAGTTGTAAAATCATAGAATGGTTTGAGTTGGAAGTGATCTCCAAAAGGTCCCCCCTATAATCAGCAGGGACATCCTCCACCAGAGAAGATTGCTCAGAGCCTTATCAAGCCTCACCTTAAGTATCTCCAGAGATGGAGCTTCAACTACCTCCTTGGATGACCTGTTCCAGTGGCTCACCACCCTCATGATGCAGAATTTGTTCCTAACATCCAATCTACACTTCTAATTTCAAACCATTGCTCCTCATCCTATCACTGCAGGCCTTTGGAAACAGTCCCTCTGCAGCCTTCTTGTAGCCCACTTCAGGTAGCAAAAGGCTGCTATTAAGTGTCCCTGGAGTCTTTCCTCCAGGCTGAACAACCCCAGCTCCCTCAGCCTGTCCTCATAGAAGAGCCAAATGTAGATTGAACATAACCACAATGAGTAAAATGATTGACTGGAATTTTTGAGATCCACAGAAAGCAGATGAAGATATATATGGCCTCCTGGCATGACTTCCACACTTCCTAAATTAAACATAATGCTTCACAGTTCTCAAAAAGCTTTCTTTTTTCAGTATGTATTCCTAGAGAATCACTATCCTCCCTAACATACTGGTTTTCAATTAGATAGAGATGTGCTAATAAAGTACTGTATTGTCATTTCACTCAACAACCAGGTTTTGCTAATTTGTTTCACACCAAACTTCCCAGCTTTAATTAGTAAGAGGAAAATATCCATTCAATCTGATTAAAGATTCCCCAGGTACACTCATGTCCGTCTGAGGAGGTTCTTCTGAAGATTATGATAATGAGCAATTACCTTAGGCAAAAAGATGGTTTGATTACATTACCTGGAATGAAGAACATGAACTAGGGCTATGAGGATGATTAGGGGACTGGAATACATCCCTTATGAGGAGAGGACCTGGGGCTGCTTAGTCTGGAGAAGAGAAGACTGAGAAGGGATTTAATAAATGTTTATAAATATCTGAGGGCTGGGGGTCAGGAGGGGGAGTACAGGCACTGCTCACTTGCTCCCTGGGATAGGACAAGGAGCAATGGATGGAAGCTCTGCTCTCCTCAGACCCCACCTGCAGTCCTGTGTGCAGTTCTGGAGCCCCCAGCACAGGAAGGACATGGAAGTGTTGGAGTGGGTTCAGANATTGTCTGGTCCTGCTCTGGCAGGGCGATAGACTCAATGATCTCTTTGGGTCCCTTCCAACCCCTAACATCCTGTGATCCTGTGTGAACTAATTCCTCTCAGGAAAGGAAAAACCCAAAAATTCCAATTCTGTTTAGATAGCCACATTTACCTCTGCATTTCCTCTCTACTCATTTTTTTTTCCTAGCAAGTTCTTTAGCATTACACATACTCATACCCTGTAGATGGTGGATGGCAGAACTGTCTTGCTTAAGACTGACAATGACTTTTTTTTCCTAGAAGTATTCACACACTTGGTAGTGTGTTTTTGGGGTTTTTTTTTTGTTTGTTTCCTTTCTTTCTTTTTGTGGGCTGCACCTCTTTGATAGCTATTGACATGTTTGATGTAAAATCTAAAAGGAAAGAAATCACAACTATACCTTTAACTGCTATGGCAACGTGAATACATTTCTCAGATGTTAACTTCAGTGGCACTGAGCTCTCATGTCAAGTCAGAAGCTTGATTTAAGGTTTCATACAACTGAGAAGTACTGTCATAAAAAAAGCACTTTCAGCTGACCTTATTTTTTTTTTTCTCATAGACTTTTAATCCCTCATTACTCAGAACAAGATGATGAAAGAAGCCCTCACAGAAGCAAAGATATACCAGAGACAGGTTTGCAATCCAACAGATTCCACAGAGGAAAGGATAGCCTGGGCAGCACACATCTTGCCTACACATGGGCTGAGAGGCAGATGCAGACCACAGACAGACCTGGAATCTTGCCTGTCCAGACTGAAGATCACCAGTTCTCTTCTAGGTTATACTCTTGAGCTTCCTTCCCACACCAAAAACCTAACTGGAGAAGAGTGCTCGTGTGGCCCTTCATCTGCTGTGGTATTTTTACAGGACTAGACTCCTGCCTAGATTTAGGAATGCCAAAACTGACATTATTCCATTGTTGCAGACAAAATCTGAGTGCCACTCAAAATTCTGTTCTTGTTTAAAAGGCAGCAATCTCCACCTGCTCGGCAGCAGCAGCCAGGATGCAGGAATGAGTGTGAGCATAGGTGTGTGCCCCTGTGTTTGCATGCAACAAGAGAGAGAGCAGATAAACAGCATGACCCAAAGTGCCCTTCTCATGGCCAATCATGGAATGGTTTGGGATGGAAAGGACCTCCAAAGATCATCTAGTCCAAACCCCCTGCAGTCAGCAGGGCTATCCTCCACTAGAGCAGGTTGCTCAGAGTCTTGTCCAGCCTCAGTTTGCACATCTTCAAGGATGGTGCCTCAACTGCCTCTGTGGGCAACCTGAGGCACTGGTACACTACCCTCACTCTAAAGCATTTCTTCCTAACATCCAACTTAAATCTCCTCTAATTTCAAACCATTGCCTCTCATTCTGCCACTGCAGGCCTGTGAAAACAGTCCCTCTGCAGCCTTCTTGGAGGTCCCCTTCAGGTAGTGGAAGGCTGCTATTAGGTGTCCCTGGAGCCCTCTCTTCTCCAGGCTGAACAGCTCCAGCTCCTTCAGCCTGTCCTTGTAGCAGAGCTGTTCATTCTGGTAGGAAGCTCTTGCCCACCTCTTGTTTGGATTAACATTGTAGCTGGTTTCATGATTTCTTATTACCATAGGAAAACAGATCAGGTTCATCCTTAAGGAAAATACCTGATGAGTGCTGTCAGTAAAAACAAGGCCTGTGGACAGCATTGCCCTATCAGCTTTTAATCATGTTTGCATATCATGTCTAGCAGTGGGGAAAGTGTTGGATGGGAGGAAGTAGGAAAAAAGTTTTCTCCTTAAACTACTTGCTTCCAGATGCTTCAGTCTTTGAAACTCTACAATACACCTAAAGTGTTTAAGGAGCCATTAGAGATATGTTCCCCATTGCAGGGTTCAAGCACTACATGCATCAGAATATTTTAAAGCAATCTCTTATCCATGGAACACAAATTTCCTAGGGACAGATCCACCTTCTTCTTGTGTTGGTTCTTACTTTTTGCCTGAAGGGCCAAGCTTGTCTTTCACTATCATCAGATCACTACCCATGTCCCACAGCTTTGCATCAGGATAAAAAAAAATGTTCATTACTGCAACTTCTGTTCCTCCAAAAAGCAAACACACCCTGTAGCAATATCTTCTTGTGTCTAGTTTTCTGGAGAGCAAAGAGGCTGCTGAAAAGGCTGCTCTATCTACAAGGGCACTTTCTGAGCAGCAACAGCCAAACTCTCATTCATGGTGCTGAGCTGTCTGATCACAAGTGCCCATGAAAACTTTGCTACAGGGTTCAGGGTGGCTGTGAGCCTCAACACCAAAATCCTTCTGTGTAAGGGCATTTTTAATGAGTTGTTACCAGAAGCTTCTCATTTTCCTGAGGTAGAATGCTGGTGCATCAGCTTTGATGAAGTTGACATCTGTGGTTATTCAGATTCATTTGGAGTAGAAGCATGCCTCTGTTTGCCAAAACCCACAGATGTTTTACCCCAAGTCAAACTTCCTGTGGAAGAATGGCATTTCCATGTCCAGTTATGCAATCAAGGGGAGACAGATCTTTGCAAAGTATTTCAGAAAGATACCTATAAACATGGAAAATCAAAAAGCTATACTGTTCCTGACACAGTCAAAGCTAACTCACTGCACACCAAATACATTGATAGAATCATTCTGTTCCCACAAAATGGATGGACCA
>WBNM01045887.1:10479-24352 GCA_013399055.1 Ramphastos sulfuratus
AAACCCACCTGAATGTGTTCCTCTGTGGACTACCCCAGGTGATCCTACCTTGGCAGGGAGGTTGGACTTGATGATCTGTGGAGGTCCCTTCCAACCTTTAAAGTTCTGTGATTCTGTGAATTCCTTCCTTCTAAATTCTTTCCTTCCAATTTCCTTCCTTCCCTCCAAATTCCTTCCTTCCTTCCAAATTACTTCCTCCCTTCAAAATTCCTTCCTTCCTTCTTTTTTTCTCCCTTTATTGCCTCTCTTTTTCTGTTTGTTTGGCTTTTATTGTATTTCCTATGCTGTGGGAAGGAGCTGTGGCCAAAAATAATGTTGCCAAGCCAAGGGAATTGGCACACACTGCACAGAGTCTGCAGTAACAGCAGAGGCTTTAAATAGCCTGAGCCCTGGCTGCAAACTGCTCTTGGAGGGCTGGCAGCCTTGCCTCAGCAAGGGTAGGTGCTGTCCGTGGATGCAGGATGATCTATACTCCATTGTCCTGTGCCCATGCCTATGGGGTGTTTGACCTCCATCCATATGGGCTCCTTGGCTGCCACCAACTGCGTGCTCAGCCCCAGGGCAGGCTGATGCACTGCCATGTCTGGGAATGCAATCTTTCCCTGGGTAATAACTGCAGTTACTAGAAATCTGCCACCAGTAAAGCTGGGGTGGCCTGGTAGCAGCATGTGTGCATGTGGAGGGAGGCCTGCTCCAAGTGTTACACGTGCAAAACATCAATTGTGGCAAGAGCTAGCCTGGGAAGTCATTGTTGGAGATGGCTCCATAGCCTTGTTGCCACAAAAAATGTGCAGTGCTGTTATTTCATCAGCTGCTGACCACAATTTTCCATGATAAAGCAGATACTTGATTTCTCTTTCTTCATTCTTCACCCAACCCAGAAATATTCCCCCAACCCAGAAATATTCCCCCAACTCTCTCCGCGTCTAAGTAAACATGAACCTCCAAGTTTGACAAGCTGAATCAGCCCTTCCTACTTGGGTGACAGTGGCACGAGATGAGCAGAAGCCTCAAGACCCTTGTTTTGTAGCAAGACACTGCCTTCTGCAAGTGTGTGTGATGTCGGAGCTTCCCAAACCTAGCTTACGTGAACCCTCGGCCTTGCAGAACTCCTCAGCGGATAGTATCTCTGTGCTTGGCATGCAAAGCAAGCACTAATTCCTGCAAAGATTCAGCGCGGAGCTGCAGTCATTTGTTCCTTTTGATTAACTCCTTCTGTCTCTCAGACCCCCTTTTAAGCTGTTTTACAGCAGCCAACGACTATTTCGCTCTCCCGGGGAATGAGGGCCCCTCCCTCTCCTCTGGCGGCGGTGGGACGGCGGGAGGACGGCAGCAAGGCGCTGCCGGCAGCGTTTTTCCACACTGCTTTGCGGCCTCTCACAACTCCCACTTGGCAGCCTCGCTCAGAGCACTTTGGCTTGTCCGTTCTTGCGCTTTACCAGGCTGCCTGAGCACTGAAAGTCACTTTCTCTGTTTGCAAACTGCGTTTCCTAATCGCTGATCTGCTTCCTCCCCGCAGCCACAATCTCCCTACGTGACCTCCAGAAACGATTCGATTTCTCCCTATTTCACCTAGTGTATGCACATTTTCTTGACTCTTTTGTTGTTCTTCTTGTTGATGTTATTCTAAGCACGGTAAAACTGGGTGTTGCGTGATCTTAAGAAACTGCACTGCTTCCAGTCTTATAGTAACAGCTTATGTAGCACGAAGAAGAAAAAAAAAAACACCTTACAATGAGTATATAGTTGCAATGCAGGAGACTTATGTTCGTCATTTCCTCTCTGCCATCCCTGCGCTACTTATGCAGCCTCCCTTACGGGTATCTCGACGTATTTATCCTTTCGGACACGCTGGCGCAGAACAGGTAAGGGCACCGCTGCTTATCCTTTAAAGTGACGACTGCTTTTTCTCACGCGGAGATAATAAGGAAAGCTTCAACCTTTCAGCTGCAGGTTTCATCAGCTGAAAACAAAATAAAACAAAAACAAAACAACACCATCACCCCACCACCACCACCACCCCCAAAAAAAACCAAAAAAACCCAAACACAAACCAAACAAAAACAAAAAACACCCCTCAAACCAAACCAAACCAACAAACAAACAAAATCCATTAAGGGGTTTCAGTCGCTTTGGGAAAGGGTGCACTCTCCAAAGCAGCTGCAAAGTTGGCTGAGTGACCGAATGGTGTTTTTCTCTAAAATGCACGTATTTAAGCCCGAAATGATGAGTGCGCCAAATCTTCTCCCTTCCGTTCCGGAGAACAGACCAAACAAACAGCGGACGGGTTCGGTCCGTCGCCGCGAAGTGTGAGCAGAGCCAGCGAAGCGGCTCTCAGCTTTTGTCTCCGCACGCTGCTTCTTCCTTTCGCTCCTTCCAAACTTTTGGGCGCTCGCACTGCGCTGTATTTATAGACCTGGAGCCCACGGATGTATTTTTCCTTGTGCTTCCTTTGGCTTGGGCTTAAGCCACTGGCAGGGGAAATAAAAGGGAGGCAGGCAAGCGGGCAAACAAACTGGAAGACAGGAGGGGAAAACAGGGAGTCCCGCGGATGGGACCAGGACTGGGGCTGGGGCGGGTGGCCGAAGATAAGACACCTCTCCCTCTTCTAGTGGGCGCGAGAGAAAGGTAACGGGGCAAGTTCCTGCCTGACTCTCTCGGTTGGGAGGAAAGCCTTCTGCCTCCGGGGCAAGGCCAGGTTGAGACGGTCGCTCCATCTCGGTGCCGGGGTCCAGAGGGGTACAGTTTGAGTTTGTGTCTGGGGCGAGGGGGAACGGCACGGTGTTTATCAGAACTTGTGCTGTAGGACCAGGCGGAAGCAGTGTACGAGGGGCACACGAGCTACCGCCCGCCCCCACCCGGGAGGCCGGGACGTGGAGTGCTGCAGCCCGGGGCCCGGCCACTCTAACGATCGGCGCCGGCGCCGGCCTCGGCCCCGAAGCCCACGAGGAGGACCTGGGGGTATTTGAGGGCGGCAACGTCCGTGGCTGCCGTGGGACTCGGCAGGGCTGCGCGGCTCTCCGCGGCGGCGGGAGACTGAGCGGGGCTGCAATGAACGGTACTGCTTCAGCCCTGCGTTGCTTTTTCCACCACGCCTCTGCTGTACTTCCAACAATGAAACCCAAAGCCAAATCCCACGCCGCTCACGAGAACAGGGAAGCAATAACTATCTGGAAATCGGGAATGCTTTTTCTGCCCATAGAAAAAGTGATTGGGGCGGTGGGAGGGGAGAGAGGGGGGCGGTATGCGTGTAATTTAAAACGTGGGTGTTTGGGGTTTTGCCGCTGTTGTTTTTCTTTTTTTTTTTTCTTTTTTTTTTCTTCCCTCCGTGATCTGACAGTAAGCTGTCTGACGGTAAGTTCTCTTCTCCCGCAGTGTGGATGGGTTAAAGTCTCTAATCAAATACCTCAGTAACGTGAATGGTGTAATTGCCATGTTGTTAAGCACTTCCTTATTGACTTGAACCACATCTAGCCTCTCATCTCCGGAATGGATGTCAAAGCAGTTTCTGACATCTTTAGAGCTGCCTGTGCTGCAGGTAGGTAAAAAAATTGCAAAGCTGTGGAAGAAGCTTGGTCTGAGGCTGAACATGAGATTTTCAGGTTTGTCTCCGAGTGGCAGAACGTCTGGAGCAGCAGGATTACACTTGGCTGTGTAATTTGGCATTATTTTGACCTTGTTCAAACACGTTCTGATGTGCCATGAGGAAGGTATAAAATTAGATTAAAGCTCACAGCAACTCATCAAATCCCATTTAGAGACCCAGCTCTGGACTCGGGATTGTTTAAATCATTGGCACTTTAGAATAAAATCCTTTCACCTCTCTGGAAATGTTTCTTTGGTTGGTTGGTTGGTTTTGTTTTGTTTTGGTTTTGTTCGTTTGTTTGTTTCATTACATTAATAATTTAATTTCTATTTTCTGCTGGCCCTTCCAAGTGGGTAAATCAACCCTTTTTCCAATAAGGGTGGAGGCTGTTATTTTTAGCGTGTTCACTGGAACCAAATGTTCCAACACTCCCTGTTTCGAATCTCCTTGCGGTCTGAATACTTTTTGATATTTAAGATGATCGGTTTTCCGATGGTTATATCCTATAACTACCTGTTATAGGAAATAGCTATTGAGACGGTCCTTAGCTTGGCAAATCACTCTTAAAGAAGTAGACAGGAGCATTTGCTGAAATAAAGAAACGTTTCTAAAATGTTGCACAGAAATACACTGCATATCTACTGTATGTGCTACCCTTATGGTGACCCTAATATGGTGTGCCCTGCTACCAAAACAAGAAACGACCAAAATATTGCCATGCCTTCTTGCCCTCTTGATAAATAAATTTTGTCGGTACTTACTGACCAGTTTGGGGGAGTTACATGTGCAGTTCATAAACAACACTGAAAATGCGGGTCTGACTCATTTTATCGTTTAAGTAGCCCTGAGCTCCCTTCCCAGCTGCAGTTCTACAGCTGTTTCAGTAAGAGAGGATGTTAAAGTGTGTTTAAACGTTCCACACGCCCCGCACCGCCACTGTGTTGCCCAAGAGCTTCCGGCTGACACAACTACCGTGTGCATTCTAAAAAAGCGCCTGTGCATGTTTAGCCGCAAGCTGTCCGAAGATAAAAGCAAACAGCATTATGAAAGGACACAACAAGGTAGGTGGGAAGAGAAAAGGAAAATTCGACTTCTGTCAAACGATGCCTCCTAAAGAGTAAATTAGTGTAATCCAGACTGTAAAAAACTGGCGCCTTTGACATTATAAAACCATATGCATTTCTGTGGGCTCATCGGTACAGTCTGAGGTGTAGAAATTGTGACAGGAGTTCTAGACTTCATGGCAGTAGATTTGGGAAGTTCTCATACCACTTGCCCCTCAGCACCCTCATGCATTAGCAAAAACACTACATGTAATTGAAAGCCTAATGGCTGAGATCTTCACAGGATTTTCTGTTACTGTCGAAACTGCTCTCATGTTCGATGCCTTCCGTAGCCGTGGGCCAGCTACTGAACGAAGTCAAATGACTAGAGTAAGTGCAAACTACTTTTCTTTGCACAGAGAGATTGAAATGAGTGAAAGGGAAGTATTTAGAAATGATGAAAATCTGAGTTTTCTAAATCACTACATTCTCATCAACAGAATGAACATAAAGGGGCAAAATCCTGCTCATGAGGTGATTTTTGTTATGACAAGAAGCCACTTTGTTATAAAAATAGTGCTTGCTAGGAAGAAACTGAGTGAGCAGCCATCCAGGAAACATGCCCTGCTAGCAAGCACCCTACTATCTTCATGATATTTCGTGTGCTGATAGCCTCCCTGTCCTTTTCAGTCACTGTTTTGGGGGCGGGGTGTGTGTGTGCTAGTAATTATGCACGTTGTTTCCCACTTACCCTAATTTCAGCACTAAGGCTCCGAAATTGCATAAAGAAATGAGTGGCTATTTCCCCCTTGTATGTGCGTATCGATAAATCCAGCACCTATTCTTACTGTGCAGTAACCTTTTTGTACGATTATACCGAGCCCGCTCAAACCTCCCAGCCTCGAATTCCTCTGTATTTGTAGCTCATCTTTACCTGCTTTTTCCTGCCTGTTGAATAATTGTAATAAATTCTCTCTGACAGGTAGGTAAACCTACAAAACTGGAGTGAATAATGACATTGTTTCCCAAGTTACACGCTTTTTCTTCTTACCACTATTTATCTCTGTAACAAGGTTCAGCCGGACTGGTGGTACATGACAGGCAGGCTCCTGCCTCGTACGCGAACAGCGACACATGCACCGGGCTCCTCCGCGGACACTGGGAACTCCCCTTCTCTCTCCACCCCCCCTCCAAGGCAGCACTCTCGAAAAAGGGGGCAAAAAAGGTAGACAGGGAGCAACACAGCGTTCCTCGCAAATGCTCTCCCAGCCCCAGGACAGTAATGAAACCTCCATAAAGAAATTACATACGAAATAAAGAAGCCCACAGTCACAACGTCAGGCGTAGTTCACGGGTAGTGAGGAGCGGCGGGAAGTGCAACTTCTGTTCGCCACAGTTTGGACTCGGAGGCTTCGTTTCAACCCCCTGTCGCGTTTCTTGCGGGATTACCAGGGTGAAGGCTGCCCGGCTTCCCCAACGCGACGGGGCCCCTCGTACCTCCTTGCTCCTCGCACGCCGCATACACCTTTCCTCCTCGAAAAGCGCAGGGAAACCTCCCTAGACCTCACTGGCTGCCTCCCGCAGAGTTAGGCCGAGAGGATTTTTGCGTGGCCGAACTGCCCGGCTGCCCCGCACCTGCCCGGGCGATGCCCTTCTCCTTCCCCCTCGCCGGGTCCCGACAGTCCCCGAGCAGCGCAGGTCGGCGCTCGCCAGGCACTGGCACACCTCTCACGGTCTGTCCTTCGCAGACCGTTTCGTGACTTTTATTCATTTCTTCTTAAATGCAGCCGGGTTAAAAAACCCCGCTGAGTGAACCAGGTAAAGAGCTGCAGCAGCTCTCCAGCAAGGCCAGGAGCAGGTGAGCCCTGCACAGAGGCAGGGCGCCGGCTACTCTGCGGGTCCTCAGGGCATGCCTCCTCGCCTGCACCCTAGAATCCAGCTGCCGCCTTCCTCTGCCCGGCACACCGCTGTAGCGGTAAGGATAATTTTCAGAGCGCTCGAGTCTTTCACCCTTTTCGGCAGAAAGCCGCCCAGTTTAGTCAGAGCCTCAGTGGACCGCTGCCGCCCTTGTAACCCCTGTTACAGGGCAAGACTTCCCCTGGCCCACCGCTGCCACCTCCAGCCGCCGCAGGCGGGCGAGCGAGCGGCGGAGTCGCTGGCCTCGGTCCCTGGGCGCAGGGGCGGTGCCCAACGGCGCGCCGCCGCCCACTAGCGGAGTGGGGCTCGGCTCGTAGCGGTGGCAGTTGACCCCCAGCAGCTGGCTGTGGCGGGGTTCGGGCCCCCGCCTCTGGGTCACGCCCTACCTTTCTATCCCCGTCGCCTGCAGATCTGGGTCCGGGGTCCTGGGTGCGGGGCGTGGAGTCCCCATTTCCTGGGGTCCCCATGACCTGATGCTCCAAGCCATTACATCTTCTTAAGTGAATGTCGTGGGGGCAAGTCTCTGTTTCACTTGTTTGGCCCCACATTGCCCTCCAGTGCCCATCGTAGCTTTCCTCGATCTCTAGGGAAGGACCAGGGCACCCATCTCTATGGGTCTATGGGCCAATAGTGGTAAACAGCTGGTCTCACACCCACCGTCAGCACTTCCCTGTGCCATCCCTTACACACTGGCTCTCCTGGTACTGGTCTGAGAGATCCACCCTCCTAAGTTCTTTGGAAGGACACATCCACCTCCTCATCACAGTACTGTAAAAGGGCACTATAAACATGCCATTGTTTACTTGCACACAAACCCCTTGGAAGTGAAGGGACCATAAACCTCATGTTACAGAAAGAAGATGAAAAATACCAAGTCTTCATGGCTTGATTAAAATAATTAAAGTCTTGTTCTACTTTAGATTATCTAAGTACTGATCAAGGACACAAATCTGTATTATGTTTCCAAATTTCACATTAGTTCTTAATTTAGTGAGGTGTGGTGAATGCTTAAAACAGTTTACTGCTATCAATGCCTGCTTCTTCATTAAGCAAACTGGAAAAAAAAAAAATCCACCCTGGCAGATTTACCAGTAAGCTAGATGCCTGCAGAGATGCTTAGGCACAGCTTTTTCTGCAGAGCTGTCAGTTTCTTGCAGCCTAAGCTTTATGCCATGTGCTCACAAACTCTCTCATTTTAAAGAGGTAAGATTGTTTGCTGAGAACTTTTTACTCCCCTTGCCCCACTTGGCCCACCCCCCAACTTCTTAACCAGCTCAAATCAATTGGCTGTTTTTAAGTCATCACTGCTGCCATCTACCTCAGCTGTGAAACAAAATCTTCAAAGGCAGTCAGGCTGGCGATGTCATCCTATCTTACCAAGCAGAGAAGCTAACACAAGGATGCCATGCCCTCCACGAGGAGCAGACTCCTGCAACTCCTGATCTCTATTGTGCTTTAGGTAGATGAGTTTGGCAGAGCTGTGCAGCCCACCAAATGAGAAGCATTATCTCCTACATTAGTCATAAAATGAAATACAGTTCTCTGCTTACTATAGAAGACCAGAATTTAGACAGACATCTACATTATTTCTTATATATAAATGACCAAATAAAGAGACGTCTTCAAGAATAAAAGAAAATGAGACTGAATAAGGATGAAGCACCTAGGTTTATTATATCTTGAAAGGAAGTTTGAGAGGAGCCATGGTAGAGTTCAAGTACAGCTTTAATGTTAATGGGGAGAGGAAAAGACATTTTTTTCCCTTGGAATTTGAATATGTCTACCCCTAATGTTTCCACATAGAGTAGCTGTCTGGGAATTTGCCCTACTCCTCTGGGACCTGAAGCACATATGGCATGTTCAGAAACAGGAGATAGGTAGGGAGGGCAAAGGTGTCTCTTAGGGTGCCTGCTGTTAGAGAAGCCAAAATAGATTTTGGTGTAATTTATCGAAGCTGGAGGCTGCTCCATGTTGCAGTAGTCCTTCTAGTGCTACTTATAGTTACAGTAAGTCTTTTTTTTGGTGTGTGTGTGTGTGTGTTAATTTCCTTCCTGTTGTGATCCACATGTGACAGTGCATCCAGTCCACTGATGACTATTGAATACCTAAGAAGCAACATCAAGAGTGAATTAAGATCTTACCCAGAGACTCCAGCAAGCCTAATCACAGCCTACCACCTCTTCACAAGGACAAAATCCTCAGAACAGTAAATAGCAGCAAGGAGGGTCATGAGAAGAGGAAGATTTTGAAAAGGTTAGTCAAGTTTTATTCCTATGCACAAAGGCTCCACCCAGTCTGGTAATGGAGGGATGTTCAGTGCATATTTCTAGGCTTAAGTCAGTGTCTTAACATCACCCTTGGGATGAAATACACCTTCTTTTATGAGCTCAGGAGTGGTAAAATAAGAACTTTGTTGAAGTATGCAGAGGTCATCCTAATTCACGAAAATGGAACCGTTTCGCTCCAAGAATGATTTACCTTGTTTTGTTATCATCTTTTTGGAGGGATATTATTTTCTGTATTTAATCTTTTATGGGGCTTTTATGATTTTGCTAAATAGATTAATTTATAGGGAATATTCTCCTGCTTCCTTCCCTAATCAAGGTCCTAATACACAAATTGAAGTTACATTTTATATTTGCCTTTTTGAAAGCCTTTGGAATCTGAAGGAAAAGAACCTCTCCCACAATGGTAATACTGGGAACAAAAGGAAAAGACAACAGCAATACAGCTTGCTTTTATGTTTAGGGGACTCTTTGTGAAGGTTATTTAGAGAAAACCATGTCAACCCTGAAGACCATAGTAACACAGTATTCTCACATTTTTGGGGGGGTTCTTGGTTTAATTTCACACTTCACAACCATCCTTCAGGATGTTGACTTATGAGTAAAATGGTGTGATGGTGTGGCTTGCAAGACTGGTTATCTCTCAACACTGACTTGGGTTTACTACCTCACTCTACACGCTCAGCTGAGTAGAATGAGGTTACCTAAATTCTTTCTCTAGTGGCCTGCTGCTAATCAAATAAGTGAATCTCTCATGCCTGAAAGTAAGAGATGCAGAATTCATGGGGGACACAGAATGAAGAGTTCCACCATACCTTCGTAAAAATTATACCAGTGGTATAATTGGTGTGTAGTAAATTTTAAGAGCAAGGAATCAGAGCAACTTCTATTGATATTGAGTTGAATCTGTGCTTGCCAGAGGCTTTTTAGATGACCTCCAGAACAAAGAAGGTGCTTTCGTGATTTAAAATTCTCATTTATCATCCCTGAAAAGGCAGCCAGAGTTAAGAGGTAACTGGTCCTTTATTTCTGGGGAAAGTTCTGTTGAGCAACTGATACTGAGCACAAGAGGAATCATACAAACATCACAGGATCACAGGATGTTAAGGGATTGGAAGTGACAATCATCAATCAAGTCCAATGCCCTTGCAAAAGCAGGACCATATCATCTAGTGCNCATGGATAGCTTGTTGTCCATCAAGAGCCCTTCTCCATGGGGCTGCTCTCCAGCAGATTACTTCCCAGACACCTTCCAAAGACAGCTGTCTTTGTAGCAGAGTTGGAATGAGATGATTCCCCACAACAATTAAGAAGAAAAATGAACAGGCTGCTTTTTGAGTGAGAAAGCTTTAGGAAAAAAAAATACTTTCATTGGCTGTACAAGATTTTTTTGCTAAAACCTGGAACCTATACTGTCAGGCTTTTCTTTGTCATTTCATCATTTTTTTTTTCCTCACCAGTAAAAAATTACAAAGCTTAAGGGGAAGAAGTGGGCGATGAATATACAGTAAGAATATATTCGTGGCAGTTTGCTATCATTTTTGCTCAACTGCAGAAGTGTACATAAAATGGAAAGTAGGGGCCAACAAAAGTAATTTTTCCAAGTCCCAAGAGCTGCCAAGTGGAATCACAATATATGGTTAGCTGGGAACCTACATGATTTTACGCCTAATTCTACTGGACTTAAAGTTTAATTTACCATCAGAACAAAACCTCTAATTGCAAGCAGAAGCAGTTTATTACATCTTTTATGTGACTCTGACTCACACATTGACCAAACTGTAAGAAAAGAATTTTCCCTTGCATAGAGATGATAATTCTGGTTGGATGTTCTGTACCTAGGAATTCTTGATGATTTACTAACAGGAAACAGAGAATGAGAGGAAATTATCTTCATCTGTTTCTCTCACTCACATAGCTTGATATAGACAAAGTGTTGCAGCAATTGCACATCATTGCACCTTCTTCAATTAATTCCTCTCACATAGCCATCAACTAGCAATCCATTAAAGAACACAAATAGGTGAGGAAAAGAATTTTTCTATCTCAGATATCAGTGAAACACTTGTAATAAATACGGGGGGAAATATAGAAAACAGTAAAACTAGAAGTTAGAAGAGTGAAGGGAAAAAGAGGAAAAGGGTGCCTTCTCTCTCCAGACACTCATGATCAAAGCCCACCACTGCCATTAGGCAGTCAATCTGTAGTTGCATACATAAAACTTCGGCAGTGTATAGTCTCCACTGCTTTCAACAGAGGCTGTAGACATCTGAAACCGGGCACTCTCCCAAAATTTAGATTCAATTGCACTATACATTCCAGAAAAGACGACACCAAATCAAAGGGCCTCTTTTACCCTTGTTATTTTCAAGCTGCGGTGTATGAAAAGTTATGCTCCAGCCCCCACATTTAACCTCTTGATTTGCTGTGTTTGTGTGCTCCAACTTCATCAGCACACACTGCCAGTAGGCAATTGTTTCCTAAAAGAATTATTGTTTTAGAAGACATTATAGAAAATATGTGCCTCCCCTTCTGGAAGAATTCCTTCCAGGATCATTCAGTCACCTATGGACTTTTTTTGTTTGTAAACAGAAATCTACACTAACATAACGTTTTGTAAGTGTAATGCAACTTATTCCGTAAGATGAGTGACTTTGAATCTCCTGATTTGTCTAGCTTTTCTGCTTTTAAACCTCCATGTCCTTTACTCTGGGGCATTCTTCTTGTCTTGATTTAAAACTAGTCCTAGCAACCAGCCACAGTTTAAGCAGCTTCTTATTCTTGCTCACTCCACAATGAGAGGTTTTCAAGCAGATACACTGGATTTCCTTGCAAGGAGACGAATTAAAAGGAAATCTGTAGTCACAGTTGAAGCACAGAGGGTAGCCTCAATTATTTAAGGTTAATCTGTTTACCTCTATTTCTACATGCTTCTGTCTTCCTCTGATTAAACTTAACTTAATCTCAGTGTATCTGAAGAACACTGAGGCTGTCTTACATTTACTAGATTTTATAGTTCCAGAATACTCGGTTTCTTAATACTCTGTCTTTCATTCCATCAAAGGCAGGAGCTACAGGTATACTGAAGTCTTCCACACCAACATAAATGCCCTGTGGAATGTGTAGCCTCCAGTGAAGTTCTGCAGGAGAGATCATTCCACAAGAAAAAGTCAGAGACCAAACACCACTTAATAGGATACATGTAGAAGTGTGGTGAGATCCAGAGCGTATCCATGAAATCATTTGTGTATTTATGATAAGGAGCTCACTCCCTCTTGGATAACCTCATGACTGCTTTTGTTAAAGTCCTGGCAGCTTAAAAGGCATTGCGGTTTTCAGTGTCTAGGCCTTCTTCCTCTCTCATTTATTCGCTCTCTTCCCCTAAGAGGGCCTCCTCTCTTCACTTAACTCCCACTTTCCCTCTCAAATGACATTCTTTCTGTACTTGTCTGCACAACCGCTCAAGGCCCAGGCCATGCTTCTGAAAGCCAGGAAAAATGTTCTAGTGTCTTTGGATGATTCATCCACAGAGAATACTGTGCCCTGGTTGGAGGGCGGTTTCTCAAAGCCATGCAGGTTAAGATACCTGCTGATCTGCTTTTTACGTTTGCTAATTTAAAAAGAAGAATTTGGTGAATGTTCCTTGATTATATGATTCTTGTTCTTGTTGCTGTTCAGAAGCTCAAGCCCAAGATTTCAAGGCAGATACAGACAAGGAATCACAGAGGGAAGTCTGCTACACAAAGGTCTATATTTAATATTTAAAAGCATCAAAACTTGCAGAAAATACTTTGTTTGAACACATCTGTGGTTCAGGCAGTGCTGCCTGTTCTAACTAAACACGCACATAATCTTACTTTAACTAGTAAATGTAGAGAGCTCCTAATGGCTGGTATTTCCTTTTCTAAACTCTTGGCCTCCTCTGCCAGGGCCAGACATTACACAAGTACCTTCAGTGTATATCCAAAGACTAGAATATAGCTCAGGATGTGTATTCTTGCCCATCTTGGGTGAGTGGAGACATACTTGTTGAGCCTGCACCTGAGGCATGCAGACATCTGTTACAAGGCAAGCTTTGAAGTATTAAGAGGTTTCAGCTCTACTGTGATCTTAATAATCCAGAGAAATGCTGTCCTTTAATGATATAGGGGAAATTCCTGTTTCCTTCAAGTCAGCAGCAGAATTCTCATTAATTTCAGCATTATATGAAAATATGCATTGACCGTCTATCAGGGGAAACAGATATGGCAAAAGTCAGAGAACTGTGAATGCCTATACTGAAAAGCTTGATCCAAATGTCCCGAGATGCTGGCAGTTCAGATTTGATTCCAAGCTGTGCAGCTCAGGAAAAGCTTTATTGATAACCCTGTAAGAAATAGCTACTGTTTTTCTCAAGTTATGATTTTGTAAAAGGAAAGCTTAACCTTTAGGACACTGATGTTTTCCCAAATTGCCAGAAAAACCATCAGCACACTGCTGACTTTCAGTCAAAAACTATACTGGGTGCACTGGAATTTGTCAGAAAATAAGGTAATTACTACATTAATTTTTATAGATAATTAAACAATTTAGTTAATTTACACTTTCTAATTATATGTGGTTATATGTTACTTTTCCGTATTTCTAAGTCTCATGAGCAAAACAAGAATTGAAATGCTAATAAAGTTTTGCCAAGTTTCAGCTAAATGTTGCCATCTACTGTTAGAATAATAATAATAAAACCATAAATGGGTGAAACTAGCACTGTAATTGTGGAAGAACTTACAGGATATTTGCATCCTATTGTGCTGATGCACAAGGGATTTTTCTTTCAATGCACAGAGGGGTTGAAATATGTCTGTAAATCCTTCTGTATTTCAGAGGCAGAGTAGACTTCATTGTTTGCAAGACCTCATTATTATTGCTTTTCAGCTTCTACAGATATTGTAATAGTTTTCAGATTCAGCATTTGTAATATTCAGTATGTTGAGAGAAAATGGGCTTTGCCAAAAAGGGTGTTCTAGAAGTTCCTCCTCTATGCTTTTTTTTTTTTTTTTTTTTTT